>JAXGGA010003939.1:0-95017 GCA_038373865.1 Uloborus plumipes | reverse complement strand
ACTGCTTAAGAAGATTTAGCTGATCCAAAATATTGTCCCTCTTATTATGTCTGTACTTACCAAAGTTTTAGTTCTGACAAGATGTTGTGCAGTTGATGGAATAGTTTTTTCTGTAAAAGAAGGGATTAAAACCCATCCATTAGTTTTTCAACTGAAAAAGTTAAGTTAAGATTCTATTATTTTACACCCTTGTGTTCTTTTGAGATAATTGTGCAATTGAAACAAAAAGGTTTTTTTTTTTTTTTTTGCAATGGAAAAGGCATTCCTTGTAACGCCGAAACAGTTGTCTGCAGTATCCCTGCTTATTTGTGCCTCCTTAGCGTTGTAATTTTCTTTGCATCAATAGCGCAAAGGTATTTGTAAACTTCAAAAAGCGTTTCTTTCAAAAGATCTTTACTAGGACACCTTATATACCCATGTTTTACTTTTTGCTTTGAACCATTTTTGCTTAATTTTGAATAGTTTTCAAACGTTAGAATTATGATCCAACAAGCAAATTTAGTTTGAACAAGCTTTATAGAAAAGAACTTTTATCTGTAATGCAAAAAAATTTTTTATTTCATTTATAAGTTAGTGGATTTGTTTCATAGGAACTTTATTCAAATTAAATTTTGAGATAAAAGCTGTTTAATGAGTTTTTTGAAGTTATTTTCTAAGGTTTTTGAATATTAGTGTCTACAAGACCTTATTATAAAAATACCTATACAAGAGTTAAAATTTCTTTCGGCACTAAAGGGATAAAAGGATTACCCCTGTGAGGGAATCTCATAGGGGTAATGTGCCCTGGTTAGATGCTGGAAATCCAATATTGACAATATGCTCTTGTCTCCTGAACTCTGAAATAACTTCCTTACTGTTCGTAATTATTAATAATATTAGCTATCAGGATAGCGGTTTGGTGTACCCCACCTTCTGAGGCTTTGCTCTCTTCTTGCCACCTATGGTGGTTTATTTATTAATCAGCTGCACATTACTTTATCTCTTTCTTGTCATGGTATATCAAACTGCGCATCGCACTTAATCAATTTTCGCTTAAACCAGAAATTACTGGCCCAAGGTGGATTTTTCTGCTGTTTCTACTTAATCCACTTTTGCTTGAACCACCACAGGACACGTTTGTAATTTGTGGCTGCAATAATTACTAATTTATTACGGAGTCCGTTAAAACTCACCGCCATCGCCGTGGCGGCGAGTTTTTTGCTCTGCCGAAAGCGGATGTGTCACTTGACATCGCTTTCATTTCTAAGGTAGCCCGTGCAACGCCAGGCCACGCAGCTTGTTTTAATAATAATCTTAATGAGAATTTTGAATGATAAGGCTTCTCTGAAACTCATATGAAATTCATTCCGATTCATTCGATGGTATTTTTATCATTATCTAATACCAACAATATTGATAACGGGGCCAACGGGCGAAGCACATAAGATTTTTATCCCGAGCAACTTGCACTCTTTTTAAATATAAGCTAGTTTAAGATATTAAGTGCCACACTTTTTTTTCTTAATTTGTTCATGAGATTAAAATTTTGTCATTTTCCACAGCGATATGTTTCTTGTTATTTTAAAATGTTTACTTTCACGCATCTTATGTAAATGAAATATTTATCTAGTAAATAATAGATTAGTGTAAAACAATGAGTGTGAAAAAAAAAAAAAGAAAACAAATGAATAAGTAAACTGAATGGGCTATTTCACTTCGCCCCATCCACATTGCCCAGAGAGCATTTGACGAATTGCATTGAGCATTTAAATTCAAAAAATGCTTAACATGAACTAAATAAGTACTGACTGGATAATAGTAGATCCTAATTAGCACTTAAAACTATAAGTACAAGAATTTTACCATAACAATAAATATTTTTCGAAACCTCCGAATATTACAATAAGTGAATCAAATTCTAAAAATCACTTGTATAGTTTTTTCGTCTATCTCCAGAAGTATTTAGTTCTTGACAGGAATCAACAAAATGTTCAGGAACTTAGTTAAAATATTGCTTGAAACGTGGCGCTGCAAACTGAAAATATTTCACCATTTCACTTTGCCCCTGTATTTCACTTTGCTCCTCATTCACCTACTTGTATAGTGTGCCCCGATACAAAAATGTTTGGCCTTGAAAGAACTCATTTCAATGTGGGACTAACGGGGTGTACTAACGGGGGGGGGGGGGGGGAATGTTCCTGGCGCCGATTGCGTTATTGCTGTTTTTTAGGCAAGCTAATATTAGTTTTAATTGTTTGTTCATTTTTTATATCATTTTGAGGGAGTCTCGTTTACGGAGGTGCTTGAGGGATGGCGGATGGGCCAAGTTGAAATAATGCCGTCCCCTAAACTGTTACGAGGAAAAGCTTTAAAGATTCTCTCTTTCACTTTCTGGTGGGGTCTCGGGGTTTTTTTGATGGTGGTGGGGGGGGGGGGACATTCGAAGCATAGGCGGCTCGTACAGGAGCTAAAGAGGATGACTGCTCTCTCACTTTCAAAAGTAAAGGATCCATCCTTAGTGCCCCCCCCCCCCCATGTTTCAGAGTTAAAAATTAATGATTTTTTAAATCTTTATTTATTTATTTTTTCATTTTCATTATTCTTTAATTTTCGTTTATTTTTTTTATTTAACAAGTTTATTTCTTTGAATAAAATGTTTTTTCCATTTTTTAAATTTAAATTCATAATTCTTTAAAAATAAAGTTAAAAATATTAAAAAAGGTATTAAATTAATATAATTTTTTAAAATTAACTTACTTTAAAAAAAATCATGGGGTGAAAGTGCAAAAGACTTGTTTGCTGCTGCACTCATGTATATGTATAGGAAAATAATATTTTTTTGTGATGCATTATTAGTTTTTGAAGTATTTTTATTGCGTCCTAAAGTTTTAAAATGCATTTAGCAAAACGCAGAAACAGCTAAATGGCAGCTGATAACTTCACGTAGGATTGAAAATCCTAGAAAAAATTTTGTAATAAAAAAAAGATATATTTTTTTGCTTTTTCAAAAGTAACTTGTTTATTTTTTAATCTGAAGCGCAATTACTGACAGAGTCGTGTTTATCTAGCGTTAATTTAATTTCCAAGCAAAAAAATTTCTTTTCAGTAGCTTTTGGAGATCAACCTGAGTTGTTACAATGCTAGAGTGAATTGAAATTTTGAAAAAAAATACCCATAATTTTTGAAAAATCTACCACGTCCGACAGTCAAAATCCCGTAGGGTTTCATTATAAAAGCGCTTTGTTTGCCCCGGTTAACGCGACATCTGGCGGCGAAATTCCTTGCCCCTGTCCCTCGCTTTTTGAGGGAAAATTACAGGCTGGTGTAAAGCGGTGCGCGATCTTCGTAGGCTACGAAATTACAGGCTGGTGTAAAGCGGAGCGCCCATCCACGTAGGCTACGATCATGGCCGCCAATGTTTTCCGGAAGCTGACAGATCTTTGTTATTTTTTATATTTTTTTCTAACCATCAGAATTTTCCACAACTTATGTACGTTATATATCTTGGTAAACTGGATCTTCAAAAAAAATTTCATTCAAAAATATTAATTTTAAGGTACTTAAATCAATTAAAAACTCACTGTAAGTGAGAAATTTCAACAGCGTCCATCTTGGGCCACCAAGAATCTATTCAGTTCTTAAAAATGTTTCTGAATTTTTCTACCGCTACTTTTTCGTCCTAAGATGCATATTAAAGGCTATTTTCGCAAGAAAAGTAAGGAATCGGAGGGATATTTCAAAATAAAAACATCATATCCGCCATGTTTGTCTTTTCCTACATGTAAAACGTGTGGTAGAGAGTATAATCGCGGAATTAAACCGCCAATATTGGCGGCTCAGATCAACGCCTCCTAAATACTAAATGCCTATAACATTTGCTTCGCTACCGTAGAGATGGGTTCAACATTAAACGCCACCTTGCGGCAATCCGATGATGTCGTTGTTATTTTTCGATTGGTAAATTTTTAAATTTAAATTCAGAAATGAACCAATCGTTTATTTTTTGAAGAACTCCGGTAGATGGCAGTGTATCGTGAACCAAGGGAACTTTTCAGCTATTGGCGATGGATCCAAACAATATTCGAGTTAAATTTTTTGATTGGTTGATTTTTAAATTTAAATTTAGAAATGAACCAATCGTTAATTTCTCTTTCTCGAAGAACTCTGGTAGACGGCAGTGTATCGTGAACCTAGAATGAAATCTTGCTTTGTGCTAAAAACCGGGAAGTTACAGGCATTTAGTATTTAGGAGGCGTTGCTCAGATTCGAGGCTATATTTCGCTGCTTGTAGGCTGGAATAATCTTCCTTTTGCGATTGTGAATAACGATTTCGTGCGAAACCTGGGATAATCTTCAACAGTGGCAACATTGAGGGATTATTCGTGTTTGTGAATAACGGTGTTTTACAGCCAAGTTCAGTTTCTGAAATGACAGTGTCGTCTGCTAAATATAAGAAACGACCGAGAGACAACCAGAAGCGTTCGAAAACTCGCTGGTCGACCGGGTTCACTAGAGCCGCTATATAGACAGGCCGACGCATCAAGATTAAGTTTCACCACTTTGGATCCAATTCCTTAACTTTTACTTTCAAATTTTCATTGTTGCGAAGTAGGGTTACCAGAAAAAAGTTTTGGCACATTGCTAAGCTTTGCCAAATCCACGTGCCGCTAATAACACTGTTCGACAAAAAAAAACCTTGAAAATGCTTCTGGTATTTTGAAGGCTGATTCTTATGTAAAATGACCCCCTGAATCCGAATATGACCCCCGTTTTCCCCCATCACGTCCCAATTTTTTTTAAAACGCCCCCCCCTTTTTTTTCATTTTTCCTTAGTTTCAGGGCTATTATATTTTTTTTGGAGGGGAAAGGAGCCTTATATTCACCAATAAATTTTTTTGAAGGTCAAGAGAGACTCAAAGTTTAAAATCATGAGCACCGAGAAAAAATAGGGGAACTTGTGGGGGCGTGGCCCCCCAAAATATTTGAAAAATCACCAAAAACGTTCTTTTTATTCTAGTTTCTTTAAAAAGACCTTTAAAACATTTTTTTCGATGCAGAACCAGAGTATAGGATCCGCTCCTATGGCTCCTGGGTCAGAAAAAATTTTCACGCTGTAAAATTTTTTTAAAAAAATAAAATAATGCTTTAAAAATCGCACTTTGCACTCGAGTTTTAAAGCAGGTCTTCAGCCAAAAAAAAAACAAAATTGTGGCTGATTCTTATGTCAAATGACCCCCTATTTCCAAATATGACCTCAGTTTCCCCCCTCCACCCCCTCTTTCTAGAGAGTCCCCCCCCCCCAATTCAGAGTCATTTTACTAATTCGGAGGGGAAAAGTACATTACGTAACCCGTTAACATAATTCTAAAAGGCAACAGAGGTTCAAAGTTCAAAATCATGTACATGTGTACCAAAAATATAAACTATGGCGGTGTACCCCCCCCCCCAACAAAAAAAAATCTTCTTTTCTTGTTTTTCTAAAAGACGTTTTAAACCTTTTTTTTTTTTTTTTGTGAAAAATCAGAGTATTGAATTTTCTTTTCTTTTTTTTTGGGGGGGGGGAGGGGGGAGGTATACCGCCCTAGTTTATATTTTTGGTACACATGTACATGATTTTGAACTTTGAACCTCTGTTGCCTTTTAGAATTATGTTAACGGGTTACGTAATGTACTTTTCCCCTCCGAATTAGTAAAATGACTCTGAATTGGGGGGGGGGGGACTCTCTGGAAAGAGGGGGTGGAGGGGGGAAACTGAGGTCATATTTGGAAATAGGGGGTCATTTGACATAAGAATCAGCCACAATTTTGTTTTTTTTTGGCTGAAGACCTGCTTTAAAACTCGAGTGCAAAGTGCGATTTTTAAAGCATTATTTTATTTTTTTAAAAAAATTTTTACAGCGTGAAAATTTTTTCTGACCCAAGAGCCATAGGAGTGGATCCTATACTCTGGTTCTGCACCGAAAAAAATGTTTTAAAGGTCTTTTTAAAGAGACTAGAATAAAAAGATCGTTTTTGGTGATTTTTCAAATATTTTGGGGGGCCACGCCCCCCCAAGTTCCCCTATTTTTTCTCAGTGCTCATGATTTTAAACTTTGAGTCTCTCTGGACCTTCAAAAAAATTTATTGGTGAATATAAGGCTCCTTTCCCCTCCAAAAAAAATATAATAGCCCTGAAACTAAGGAAAAATGAAAAAAAAGGGGGGGGGCGTTTTAAAAAAAATTGGGACGTGATGGGGGAAAACGGCGGTCATATTCGGATTCAGGGGGTCATTTTACATAAAAATCAGCCTTCAAAATACCAGAAGCATTTTCAAGGTTTTTTTTTGTCGAACAGTGTAATTGCTCACAGTGAAAAATGACCAAAACGCGATTACTGGCCAGAAAAGACAACCACTCAAACACAGAAACACGCGCTGGATCCAAAGTGGTGAAACTTAATCTTGATGCGCCGGCTCGTATATATAGGGGCCTTAGGGCTCACCAGAGAAATCCATGACGTCACGACCACAACCGGTTCAATCGCGCGGAACCACCAGTGTGGTGGGGGGTCAAATGAAGAGGAGAGACTAAGTAACTCATTCTCATTCAATAAAAGATGTAAAAATGACAAACGCGCTAGTTTTTGCTTTGTTTGTGGTGAAGAGAAGTGTTATATCAAGTTTTGTTCTTAGAATTGATGGAATTGAGTTGCTTTTATTGGAGCTCTTGTTCTTTTTTTTTTTTTTTGCATGTAGCAAACTCAAAATGCCCACCTTAAGCACATTTTATCATCCAAGGAAATGCCTCTGTTGATGTTCTTTAAGGCTTATTTAATCTAAACGAATTTTGATAGTAAGTTAAACACCATCTTTGTTTGAATTGCTTATATTCATCAGAGTTAAGATATTATTTAGCAATTTAAAAATAAAAATCGCTTGTTTAACATGCTATTTTCATGTGCAGAGCATGTGAACTACATCAGATTGGTTCACTAGTTGACTGAAAATTCCTTCTATGATCATGTTTGAATAAAGTTTCCAGCGACTTACTAGAAGAGCTCCGCAAAAATTCTAGTTAGCTAATTGTTTATGAAAACATTCTATGATTGTCACTCACTGGCGCTATCACATCTGTCATTGTTATTCGCTAGTTCAGTGAAAATTATTTATAATTTGCAAGCTTCTAATACGATTGTTTTATCATTTGAAAAGATGTCAATATGGTAATGTTGTGTGTTTTGGAACCGTTTCTATCATTTTATACTTCCCTATCAAGAATGTTGAGAAATATTTCAAAGACATTTTGTGCAATTGAATTCTTTAAAATAAGTAAGAGCATTTAAAAATAAAAGAGATAGAAAGCTTGTTTCAAAACTTATAATGAAATTCTTTATTGGTAATATTAATTACAAATAGTTAAAAATAATACAATCGCTGATTAAACACAACTTAAACTCAAACTTAGACCCCATAGTAAGGGTAAGTGGGTCACCCCGCATTTATTTAAATTTAATGTGAGCATATCTAAAAATTGGGTTTGTGGGTCTCTTACTTGATACAGTATGTAAAATTTTAATATTAAAATTTTTTTAATAAGTGCATCCATTAACGAGATATCTACTTACATTTAAATCTGTGGGATAGAAAATTATAAAACAAAATACAAAACAAATGCATTTCTAAAATTCAATAAAATCCTGTAGGCTTTTTTTTTCTTTTGCTTTTACGCATAAATTAGTGTTGAGCAACCATAATAGAGTCAATTATGATCAATTTTGGTTAAAAAAAAATCAGTTGAAAAAACAAAAAAACACTTAATTGCAGCCTCTATTTGAAGGAAGGCAGAATCATTATCACTTCCTCCTTAGTTATAATTCTAACATCATCTGCATCAAACCAATAAAAAGTATAGCTATTTCTATTCTTTTTAGCAAATTTAGCAGTAATTTTTCTGTTTGTATCATGTTCTAAAATTAGAGTTTCATACTACTTTATGGTTTTCTTTGATGCAAGTTCAAATGCATTGTTACCAGCTTTTGCAGTTTTAGTAGCTGAACTATCAGTTCCTTCTAGGTATCCATAATTATCTTTCATTTCATCCTAGAAATGTCTTCATTAGGATTGTGCTTTATTTAAAATCCCCACTATTATGAGGAATCCCATTTATCCCATGGTGAGGAGGGGACCCTCTTAATCGGATAGTGAAAAACAACAGGGTAAGTGGGTATGTAAACACTTGTAATAATAATTTGTGTAAAAATTTCTATTGCAGTGTGTGCAGGTTAAATTATGCAGAAAACTTATAGTTAGAAAAATATTGCTTAAAGTTGTAAAAAAAAAAATCGATTTTTTTTTTGACATTTCTGTGACTTGGAAAAAATCCCCATAAAGCCCAAATACATGCAAAACCAATCACTGGGGTAAAATATGGCATGATTATGATTAGTGTAAAAAAGTGTAACAGTTGTATGGATATTTCTATTTTAGGCGGGTGCTCCACTTATCCGAAACAACGCTACCTTAATTTTTAGTGGATAATGAACTCAAAATTAATGTTTTTATTGTACACCCTAATTTTTTTTATTCCTTTTCAGCAATATTAAGGAAGACACGACATTTGGACTTGCATGATATCTGGTGTTTAGCGTTGTTGTAATGCACTCCCCAAATGTATGGCATTTACAGAGTGTAAAAGTAAATATTTGAAGAAATGCAAGTCAAGTGAAAGTTTCCTGAACTTCAAGTTTACACCTTAAAAGCCCATTTTCCTGAATGAAGTCAATCATCACCATCAGGTATATACAGGCTTTCTTTATTGTAATGTCTACAGTTATTTTGACCAAACATTTTGCCTGATCTTCTTGCTTAGAGAAAGATAGCTTTATTTGAGTTATATTGAAAGAAACTTGTTTAGAGTTTGAAATAAGTGTTCACAGGGTCTATCCAATCCACATATGGAGATACCATCAATCCATCTTCAGTACTCTTTTATCAAACAATATGTTCTTTTGTGGCTAATTTCTTCCAATTTGGCCATTATCTGATCAGTCGACCAATTAAACCAACTATTATCAACTAATACACATGCTGTCAATATTGTAACGTTTACTGTTGTTTGGTCAAACATTGTGCCCGATGTTCTTGCTTGGAGAAAGATCACTTCATTTGAGTATCATTGAAAGAAAAAGTTGCTAAGAGTTATAAATGAGTATTCACAACGTTTACCCAACTCACATGTGGAGATACCGTCAATCTACTTCTAGGGAGTACTCTTTTATGGTCAATAGATTAGTGGCTCCTGTCTTCCCATTTCTTTCTCACTATATATTTGGCCGTCATTTTGTCTTTATGTAGAATTGTATCCCAAAATCCAGCAATAGTATGTTTATTTGTGAATCATCAGAACTATAGACAGTTTACAATCCTGCTGCTTATTTCAAGGCAGCCTTGAAAGCGCTTAATTTCTCTTTTGAGTTTTGAAGAGTTCAACAGTTTTTAGGAAAACCACGAATTTACAATGTATTATTTCCTTTACTTCAGTTTCTGTCTACTTGCTTTAGATGATCCTATGTAGCATTATTTTATCAAAGCTGATTCTTTTCAAGATTAGAAAAAAGTAAATTTCAAGGAAATTGAAAGTGACGTAGAAATATATTAAGGAATAAAAAAAAAAAAAAAAAAAAAAGTTTACTACACTCTACTTATCTAAAAAAGCTTCCTTGGCAGCATATTATAGCCATTCTACGATATTTTTTGTTAATTATTATAATCATTTTGTTTTAATTGACTACAAAGCCTTTTAAAAAGATGAGAAAAGTGCTGTAATAGTACACGTATGCATAAAAGAAAAATCCATGTATAGCATATTATATTTAAAACGTGGTATAGAAAAAAATATGTTTGTTGATTTTTTGTCAGAATCTGCCTCACAATTATAGTATTAAAGCAAAAGTTAGAAGCTAGAATATGTGAAAATAGACAAAAGTAGTGTGACTCTCACTTTGTGTTTTATCTTCATTCATTTCTTATTTTCTCTTTTTGCTATTCTTTTCTGTACCAGCAAGTGTAAGAATCTATGCTACAAAAATGCTGTGTTTCTGTGTTTTGCAATTGGAGACATTTATGACTAAGATTTTCTCTTTATGACTGAGACTACTTGAGAATCTCTTTTTATAAAAAAATCCGTCAAGGTGAATTTTATATTCTTCAGCAATGGCTTTACATTTAAAAGTATGTGCTGAGGAAAACCAGCATTATTGTGAACTTAGCTTGAAGGATTTTACAACAGCTTCAGAATATGAGAAACACATGATAGTCCATAGCGGTGAAAAACCCCATTCGTGTGAGCAATGCTCAAAGACTTTTCAATCTCCGTCCGCATTGAAGACACATCTGAGAATTCATACAGGCGAAAAACCCCATTTGTGTGAGCAATGCTCAAAGACTTTTTCCTCTCTTTCCGCACTGAAGATACACCTAAGAGTTCATACGGGAGAAAGACCCTATTTTTGTGAGTTTTGTTCAAAATCATTTTCTGATTCTTCAAATTTCAGGAAGCATGTAAAAGCCCATTCTGGCGATAAACCTTATTCATGTGAATATTGTTTTAAGACATTTTCGCTATCTTCATCTCTGAAGCAGCACATGAAATACCACACTGATGAAAGAAGATTTTCGTGTGAACACTGCTCAAAGAGATTCCGTCGAAATGATACTTTAAAGAGTCATATGAGAATCCATGATGCCAACAGCCCCTTTTCGTGTGAATATTGTTTGAGAGTATTTCCAGACAACACTCGTCTAAAGAGACACATGGAAACCCATTCTGGTAAGAAATCATATTCATGTGAATATTGCTCAAAAGCATTTTCTACAAGTTTGCAGCTAAGGAATCACTGCAAAATTCATACTGGCAAAAAACAGTACTTGTGTCAATATTGTGAAAAAGCATTTTTCTCCGTTGCACATTTGAAAAGACATTTGAGGACCCATACTGGTGAAAAACCCTATATTTGTGAATACTGTTTAAACGCTTTTTCCAGAAAATGTTCCTTCAAGAGACACTGCCGAATTCATACTAACGAAAAACCATACTCATGCGATTTTTGTTCGAAGGCATTTTCAGATATTTCACAATTAAAGGCACATTTGAGATCCCACACTGATGAGAATCCCTGTTTGTGAGAATATTGTTCGAAGACTACTCCGCCTGCACGCTTCGCAAATCGTAAAGCTTGAGACTAAAAACATTTGATAGTGGCCAGTGGCCCCAAAAAAGTCGGTGGCCATTTTGGCGGTATTGGTGGCCATTTTGAACCATGTTCCAAAACTGTAATCACATGCCACTTCATTCTGCATATAGTATGGCATATATCTTAGCTAAATTACTAAATATAAAAGAAAAAGGGTTAGGAAAAAAATTACAAATCTTTTCTGAAAAATAAAATTATTCATTTTAAAGTCCAAATAATATTGACATCATGCAAATAAAACAAAAACTAAACACACATGCATTCTTGAAGTTCAATAAGCATTTCATTTTTTTTTGCTGATTGATCATAAATTTGGTCATCTTCAAATATTTTTCCAACAAGGTTTAATTGCATTTTCCAGATTGAAATTATGTACTTAGATATGTTTTGTGAGGCAGATAGATCGATTTTCTTCCCAAGTTAACATTGGCCGCCAGTGACAATGCTAATGTCTATTTTCTTTGGATAATCTGCGAGATGCATCGGCATTTTGTATTTTTGTTCAGAAAAAAATAGGTCGCCAGTTTAGCAAATTTCTGAAAATCAGCAGTAGTTATACACAAAGGTGCAGAAGTTTGATTTTTGCATATTTTTCTCTCACTCATTACATAATGTTCTTTTCAATTCAATAAAAGTGTTTACTATCTCTTTTGCCATTATTTTCATCAGGTTCATTTTTATCATTTACATAAGAATACATTTCATTGCTGCTGCCATCCTTTTTACTTTCTTCTACGTCTAACATTCAAAAGAAAGTATTGGAGTCATGAAAATTTTCGAATTTCGACGGAATAGCACGTTTTGAGGTGGGCTGAGTCTATTTTGACAATTTTTGGAAAATCTCTGTCTGTGTTTCTGTCAGTGACCAGTTTGTGTGAATATTTCTCAAGGACATTTTCTCATGTTTCATGTGAGAATCTATATGAAAAGCCACAATTATTTAAGTCTATTCAAAGACACTTTCTTCAAGCTATAGATTAAAGAGTCCATTCAGACGGAAAACAATTCTCTTCGACCCCATCCATTCCATTCTCTTAACTTCATCAAATATGACCTACAATTTCGTTTTTAGGATTTAATTTTCTGTGCCTCCTCCTCTAACGTCGTCAAAAATTGCCCCACCTTATCTTAATATCACTAAACATCGTCTAAAAATAGGTTTTTTGAACTAGTCTCGGCAAATCTCCCCCCCTCTCGATTACTATACTTAAAACCATGATCTTGCTGCTAAAAGTAAAATTAAGCCCCCCCCCCCCCCCAGTTTAGACAATTTAATGAATAATAAAGGATTTTTTTTTGTTCTTGGGTATGCATGGGGGAGGGGGTCTCAAATATTTTCCGTCTTGGAAGCATGGCCTAACTTGCACCCATGACCTGCGCTAAGATTGCTCACGTGTGATCCCCCCTCCCCCCTTGATGAACTGAAAAGTAGAGTTTTCACCGCGATCCAAAATGTTACCCTACAAATACTGGAGAACATTTGGAGGGAAGTCCAGGGACGTCATTTCAAGTTTTTCCAAGGGGGGGGGGGGCAAAGGGTCCAAACATAATGCAATTTCATCGGAAAACATCAAAAACTACGCCCACTTATATGTAAACATTGATTTCTCAAAGCCAGGGGAGGGGGGGGGGCAATTGACCCCTCTAAATGACGTGCCTGGGGAAGTCAAATTTCGTCTGGATGTGTTACGAGCCACGAAGGGTAATAATTTCAATATTTTTTTTAAATATCATTAATAATAATTCAATAATTTTTTTATGTTACAAATAAAACCTTTTCAGTTGTAATTTACGAATACGTAATCGGTTTTTGCATATTATTTTTTGTTCGAAAGTTATGAGGTACGGAAACCCGTCAATAATTACTGAACACCCTGTATATTTTTTTATCCCTTCTAGTAATTAAGTTAGATATTTTGAAATCGATTTGAGTTGCAGAACTAAGTTCCTATTTCAATGGGTATTTTTTTTTCCAAAATTCTGTACAGTACAATAGCTGAAATATCTAAAAGCAGAATTTTACATCACTGCAGCTCAAGGGGTTGATAAAATACAAAAAATGTTTATAATTCTAAAGATTGTTTATAAAAGTTGGTTTACTCTGTAAAGTATAAAATAAAATAAGTAAATCACTTTTTTGATAACAACACTCAAATATTGCAATAGTAAGTTCTGCACTTTTTAATTCTAAAGCAGCCAATAAAATTTAAATTAAAAATTGATATGAATGATATATCTTGCCTCTATTTCATCTCTTCAAGTTTTTTTCTTTGTTCCAACTTTTACCCTTTATCTTGGCACCACAAATAAACAAATATGCAGTGCAAAAATGTGACTACCTGAAAAAGATTTGAAATTACTTTGCACAATAATAGAGTGAGGTCAAAAAAAGCATGATGGAAAATATACTACTGGCTGTGGAGAAAAAAAGGCACCGTACAATGACTTTAAACATATTTTATCGATATGTGTGATTGACATTTAATATACTGCTGTGCTGAACCCAAAGGTATCTGCAGCTAAACTTGATGAAAAACTGCTTTTGGGCAATTCCAAGCAAAATGGGAACTCGGTGTTAAAAAAAAATGTTGAAAAAGTGTTTTAATTTTTTTTTGTACGTTCTCTATATTGATTGAAGTTTACAAATTAGAATAAGGTAACTTCAGATGAATCATTTTCTTTTTGTAAGAGAACTTGTTCTATAAGCTCACAATCTTGTTAAAGTCTCTCTCTGCAAGACACAATTTTTAACGAGCATATTTTATTGGTTTAGCATGCTTCCATAATTTAATTCCATTTTTTCCTGGCAGATTTATTCAATAAGAAAACAATTATTAATAGTACATTTTAAAATTTAGTCGTAAAATAATTTTTAAAGCAGTTTTTAAACCATTAAATTTTGTGTAACGTGAGTCACGAAAACTTAAATTTTTTTTATATTTCCAAATTTTATAGCTTATAAATAAAATTTTTTTTCCAGTTTCTCCTACTCTTGTATATTACAAAAAAGAAATTATAGTCCAATTTAGAGTTTTTTCCTTTTTATTCAAAAAATAAGGATGTGTATTTTGTAAAGTGAGTCACGCGAAAAGTGAGTTACAGCCAATACAAGCTAATATTAACTTCTTAAAAGTATTTAATGTGCCCTAATGGTATTTTAGGGTCTAAAGGGAGGGTTAACACTTGTAAACACCTATATATAATTAATAATACTGGTGAAATTAAATATAAATAGCATAATTTTAATTCTTTTAGTGTTTTATAATCTTTCAATTAGTGCACTGGGTCCCTGTTTTGGCCCTTAGCTTTCCAATGTGTAGCATATGTTTATGCATGCACATATTTTTCTTCTGTACCTAAGAAAGGTTTTTCATTCCAGTAAAAGAAATTTTTAAAATATTTAACGAGTAACCGCAGGATGACAGAAAAGGTGCCGAGAATTGAAGCAAGAAGAGAAGTACATTGCATGTAAACAGAAACATTGTCTCTGGATGAAAGAATGTCTAACGAGAAAAGTCAAAAAGCTAAGGATATTGTCTTTAGCAATTCAATATAAGCTGCAAAATAAACATATGAAACTTTCAAAGGAAATTTTGACTAAATTCAAACTTCTTAAATATCGCTTCAACAAGTATACAAATACGTAAATACACTAAGGAAGACTCGCCAAAACAAAGAGAAATTCCGTTAATTCACCTCACAGTTAAACTGTAGTCATAAGTGAGTTACTTAATACTCATCCGTAAATGTAATATACATTTGAAAAGAAGATTTCAATGTCCACCGAACTCGTACTGGAAAAATTATTTATCCCAAAAAAATCTAAACGAAAATTATTTAAAAAATTATCTTGAACGAGAGAGAAAAAAAAAATATATATATACATATAAAATTGGAACATAATAGAAATTTTAAAAAGCACGGTCAACATCTCACTTGCTCTTATTTGAGATGCTTAAAATTTAATTATTCATCAGTAGTGGATGAGAAAAGTAAGTACTTTGAAGAGCCTACTTCTGACAGCAGTCAACTAATTTTACAGCCATTATGCAACATTAAATGTTATGATTGGTATCAGATGAAATGTAATGGTGTGTACTGTGTAGTATCCTGTAAAAGTTTTCAGATGTATGAATTGAGAATTTGAAATCAGTACAATGCAGCCACAGAGAAAATACGGGAAGTAGTATAAAAAAAGAAAAACATATGTTTTGGAAAATTGAATTGATGAATCCACTCTGTGACTGTTCAGAGGGGTTAGATGGCAGCTGCTAAGGGTAATTTTAACCCTAGGTCTATGGGACAAAAAATTCGTGCTGCGAAAAATTGGCCGTTAAGAGGGGTGGCCGCTTTGTAAAAGTGACCGCTCGGAGAGGTTTTACTGTATTTAAAACTGATCAACTAAAGAAAACAAGCCATTAAGCATTAATTTTAATTGAATTTAGGTGAAATCTCTACACAAAATTTTCAAAATAAGATGTAAAGTAAAGGACTAAAACGGAGATGTAACGTGAGTCACGCAACTATGTAACGTGAGTCACGCTCAAAATATTGATTAACTTAATTAGTGACTGCAGAATGAACTTTATTTTCATATATATCATAACTTAGAAACATATTTTGTTCCATAAAAAGCAGTTTTTAAATTTTATTATTCTGAAAGAGCAGGAATCTTAGGTTTTTAATTATCCAAAAAACTTGAGTTCCTTTTTTTTGTAACGTGAGTCACGAAGTTAAATTAAGGTTGAAACACCATCTATTTCTGTTGAAATTTAAAATGCTGACATCCCCAGGTTCTCACTGCATACCAGATGACTGTCAACAGCTTTATTTAAATCAGGCATGGTATTTCTTTAATATATATAACATTTACTTTTGTAAAATCACGTCAAATTGTAACGTGAGTCACGTGGAATTGCCCTTTTTAATTTGATTTGAATTCCATATTTTCAAAATTGCATGAAAAATATTTCCCATTCACATTCGACCAAAAAACATTGAATACAGGTAAAGTATGTAATTAACAACCATTTTGTGACAAAACTCGATTTTGATTAAAAAAAAAAAATACAGATACAACTTTTGTGCTTAGCACAGCAGTATACAAGACGATTGATAAAATGTCTACTCTATATAATGTTATAAAGCCAGTGGAATTGAGGTATGGAAAACCTCAATCTCGTGTCAACACTATATATACAAAAGGTCATGGTGTGATGTTCTATCTCCTCAAAGATAATTATTCTGTTATCTAATATCTTTAAACGAGCAATTCTTGTACATATATATTTTTCGGATCTCGCAAACGGCTCAAACGATTTTGATAAAATTTTGTATTTAGACATAGTTTTGGTTTCTGAGTTCATCTACATCGGCGTTTTTTCTGTAAAAAAGCGAGTTTTCACAAAAACCCTGTTTTTTGTGTCTTCATTAAAAGTTTGAAAAGCTTACTTTTCACCATTTTCTTTATGATTACTGTTTTTGTTACTGTTTCATAGCAACCACGTTTTATTATTAACTATGGATTTCACATTCAATCACATCAGTGTAAATTTCAATTTTTTTGGCATTTGGCAACACGTTAGAGTTGGTATTGTTGTTGAAATTTAAAAGAGATCGATCAAAATAAAGTTCTGGGGGACGTTAAAAATGTTCGTGGTCACAAAGTCCTCCAAGTGAAACAAAACCTCTGGGGGTGCTAGGCTAAGGGTTTGCTCGGCCTTTGGTCATGTTCAAAAGAAAAAAAAAAAAGCGCTCTTCATGGCCCCATCCCGGTCAAACCAAGGGTTGTGGTACGGGTGACCCTGGAGTGTCATGTGAGGTGAGACATAACCACTGGAACCATATGCGTACTGGAGAACCGGGACTCTGAATCCATTCTCATCAACTCCTCCTGCGCCTTCGGTGCTAAATGAAATGAAATGAAAATAAAGTTATTGTGGTGTGAATGTGATTTAATGGTGCGCATTGCTTATATAAGGTGTTTTATAAAATAAATTACCGCTGTTTTAAATGCGTAATTGCAACCAAGGGCTTAAAAATGCTTTTCAAGTTTATCTAAATAAGTACTTCGAACTTTAGAAAAAACACGATTTTACAAACCTTTTTTTTTTCACCGAGCGATGCTTGGTCCCTAGGTACTTTATTCATAATCAGGGGTGAAAAGTTGTTTGTGCTAGATCACCATTTAGGCCCATCGTGGCCTCCAAGAGAACTGCTAAAATGAAATGAGAAATTGGCCATTCATGAAGATCAGCAGGTTTTGTACCTAGTAACTTGTATTTTGTCATGTTGCTAAACCTTTAGTCTGTTTTAAAATTTCATAGCTTTGATTGTAATCAGTGAACATTTTCGTACTGTATTTTCATAGAATGATCATTCATGTGCAACAGGAGGTGAACTATGTTGTATTCAAATAAAAGAACACTGTAACAAAAATCAATTTCTTTATTCTTTGCTCAAAAAATATACACTTTACATTATTACATTGCAGATGAAAAATAAGCTTTAATATGACGATGACAAAGAAGGATAATCTTCTGGAAGTAGTAAATGAACCCTGCAGATTGGGCAATCACTTTTCTTTTTGAGCCACTCACGGATGCACTAAAAGAAAAAAAGAAACTTGTGAACAATGTTTTAATATAAAAAACCTTGCCTATGTATTCCTAAGTCAGTTCAGACTTTCAAAATTTGTGACGCACAAAATAACTCCAGAAACGAAAAGGATAGGTCTAATACGAAAAATTCAGGGCTCTCAACGTATTTTAGCTTGTCCCCAGGAGAAAAAGGACCTTAATCTTAGCTTTTTAAAGTTAAAACTAGTGATGTACTGAATTATCTGCAGTGATTACTCATTACACTTAATTTATCCACTATTATGTACAGGGTGTTAGTTTTAACTTGCATGACCTGTATTTCCTCAACCATTCACCCTAAATACTTATTTCCAAAGGCAAAAATGCTCTAAATTAAGTGCACAGTTAGGGCCCTGCTCCACATCAGCAGAAAACGCGACCAAAACCGAAGGCAGAAACCGAAAATCCGGCTGCTTTAATCCGTTTTACGTTTCTGCTTTATTTTTCTGCTTTACGTCAATGTGGAGCAGGGCCCTTAAGATAATAAATGTTTGAAGCAAAAAAAAAAAGTCAAAAGATACAAAATGTAACTTTTGACATGGCTCCTAGGTCTCCTAACATGTTCAATCAAATGCATAATCAACAATCAAAAGCATAAAAAAACAAGTTGAACATAAAAACTTTGACAGTACGACCAATATTCACTGAGATATGAAATCGTTTTAAGACTTACACCACTTTACACTGGCTGTCAATAACAGATATGGGGGAAAATACGCCTGCTAACGTAAAAGGATAACTGGTCATTCTACTGAGAGGGTAATATGTTCCTATCTCACTTTCTGCACGGACTCGTTAAATTTTTTAATCGCAAATCTTACATTTTTTCATGTCGGAATTAGTTTTCAATGGAAATTGTTTTTGCTGCAACAAAATTAGAACCCGAAATTCATATAAAAAGTTAGATATTGTATTTTTTGACTTTTTTTTTTCGCTTCTAACTTTTAATATCTTGACTGTGCACCTCATTTGGAGCATTTTTGCAATTAGCAGTATGCATCTAGGATGAACAGTTGCGAAAATAAAGGTCATGCAAGTTTAAACGGAACACTATAATTGACCAATTTTAGTCGAGTAATCAGTAAAATTTCTCTTTCTTTTTTACGTAATAAAAATTACTTTTGCTTAAAACAAATAAATAGCTGTGCTGAATGAATTTTAGCTAATTAATAGGATGATTTTTTAAAAATTCTTTTTTAAATTTAAAATTACTATTACTCAGAAGAAGGAGCTATGCTATGCTGTATGAATTTATTACACCTAATTAATAGTTTTGAACTCTGGCTGTCATGTTCGTATTAGATTCAAAATTTAAAAATTCAAATCATGGAACATCTGTTAGAAAGAAAAATACGAACGAATAAAAGAGGTTACAGAGAAAATTCAAAATGAAACTGAAATTGAAAAGAAAAAAGGAAAAACTTTGAAAAAAAAAAAAAAATTCAGAAACTTGAGACCAAAGGTTTTATGAAAAAGTAGTTCAGGTGAGTCAGGTAAAGAACTAGGATTCATTTAATACGGTCTAGAGAGTTTGGGCATCTTTTATTAGATACGAGGTTTTTTTTGACACAAAAATACTCCACAGCAAAAACTGAGTGCCCAGGTTTTTTCCGAGTTGGGTGCCATATAAAATGTTTTTTCCAACTAAATAATTTTTTCTACAAGAGAGGAGCAAGTTCTTTTTTTTATATTGGAGAACATGCATTTTAACTGAAAGAGCATGGAAAATCACCAATTAAGCTTAAGTTGAAGGGCATTAATTTCAAACTCTTTCTAAATTGCTATGATGTTGTTACTTTTATCACAAAAGGAAGTCACAGATGGTGACTTCAAAATACATCTTATAAAATAAGTGATTGTATAGCCATTAGAAATGTAAAACTACCAAGCACACACAAAATCAGCTCAAGCAGCCAAACACTTAAAAAGAATATTAACATTTTAAAAGTTTCTTTGTCCTGGCAAAAAAAAAAAAAAAAAATCTAGTGTTCAGCAAAAGTGTTGAGTTTCAGTGATTTTAATTTTGAGACTCCGCTGTACTAGGAAAGAGGAAGCTTATTTGTTATTTGTGTAATGATTTTGCATTAAGGGAAAAGAATGCAAACTTATGTAAAACTTTTCAAGCACAAAATAATAATATTTCAGCTTTAATAAATCTTGTTAAGAACAATAAACATACTTATTTTCATAAGTTCTCCATACTTATTTTAACTGGTTGATTTCTGATATCAACATTTAAAAAATTAAATTCAAATCATTTTCCATTTTCTTTTAATCTTATAAACCAAATTCAGCATGGGGGAGGGGGAGAGAGAAAAAGAACACTATTTTACCTCCAGATGAAAGCAGTGTCCACAATCAACTTTATAAGCAGCCTTCTCATTGGGAAATTCCTCACAACAAATGGCACATTCTTCTAATGTATCTCCCGACCATTTTCTAGAACCATCACCTGCACTACTGGCCCAAGGATTTCCCTTTTTAACTGGCGGAACTTCTGCTGGTGGCTCTCTAGCTTTCAGCTCTGTGATCAACTTTTTTCCAGATACTTTGTTTTGAACAGGACGAAATTTGGTATTAACTTCAGCAGCCTAAAACAATCAAAATATAATGTTTAAACTCTCATTTTGACAGAAATTACTATTCAGTTGCAGGGTTTCAATTCACTATTTGCTTATTTAAAATACTGTAATTTCTTGTGCATTATCTGTTAAAAAAGTAAAATTAATGAGGAACTGATTATATGTTATCGCATATTATTTCTGCCTTTTCTCTCACTTGACACCAATGTATTCAACATACCTCAATTTAGAGCAGGATTTATTAAGAGACTTTCTTTGCATGTAGGGCTGACTTAGCTTAAAAATTATTGCTTCATGTTTTTAATTCAGTTGTTAAAATTGCACAATAAATCCATACTAACTTTTTTGCCATCACATTATTCGCAGAAAATACTAAGATTTTTTTCCATTTCAGGCTGAGTTTCGGACTTGAGGATTATTATATGCCACAGATAATCCACGGGAAATTGCGGCAATTTTTTTCTAAGGCCTATTCGCATTCTAAAATGAAGCCTTTGTAAGGCTACATTGCTCAATTTTGAATCATAGCACAACAATAGATGTGGTCTTATTGGATTGCTAAGCTAACTTAACTTGAACAAAGTTACAGAAAAATATAAGTGTCAAATTCAAGATATTGATAATATAAGTAACCTAACAGTAAAGGCACATATGCACATTTAATTAGGTTATTTTCATGCAGCTATTTATAACCTAAAACATACTTCAGCCATAGAAAATTGCAATTCCAGAGACATATATATTTATAAATTAACAAGTAAATACATAAATATTAAATCAACAATTATATACATTTTAAAAATAAATAAATAAAAGATCATGTCATTTATGCTAGTTTTTCATGAGTGTTTTGCTACGACAATGAATTCTAAATCCATCAACTCAGATAAATGCAGAAAACACTAAATAAGTCATTTACATACATACACTCCGGAAAACTACAAAACGATGTGGCTTACTTTGCTTGCCTCATTTATTGCAGCACTTTGCTTGGATTGGATCAGTGCACCAACTTGAGTAACAATCGCATCCAAAGTTAAGCCAGACAGCTTCCCTTGCCTCTTTTCTCTGAACTCTTTTATGAACGACGTTAATTGCAATCTGAAAAAAGCGAGAAATAAGTAGGGAAACAGAAGATAACTTACCTTGATCAAAATGAACAAAATGGAAATTTATTTTGAAAATTACAGTACAGTAAGAAATAATGTATTTTCAGTAAAAACTTTTATCGAAATATTTTCAATTTTTGTCAATAAATTTGTATCGTCAAAAAAAAAAAAAAAAAAAGGGAGTGGAAAATATTTCTTTTTTTTCATTGCACAAGCAAAGTTAAAAGTAACTAATGAAACCTTTTTCATTTGCGTATTTAAAATATTTCTCATCAAATGAATGAATAATAAACAAAAAAATAAATTGTGCAATGTACATATCTATAAATGCATCCTAAAACTTATGTATCAACCAAATTCGTTTTCTATACATTAAGCGAGTGGTTCCCAACCTTTGTGAGCCCATAGCCCATCTCTAGAGATTGAATGACACCAATCGCCCCCACCCCACCTTTCTTTCTTGAAAAAGAAAAAAACATAAATTGTCACTAGTGAACATCAAAAGTATTAAAAATATAAATGCCAATTTTCATTTGAAATAAAATGTATTGAATAAAGCAGTTTTATTCAATAATTCTAAATAAATAATTAGATATGGTGCCTTTTTTTTTTTTTATCTTTCTTAATCCTTTCTTTAATAAAATGAACTGATAGCTATTTGAACGGAAATACCTAACTAAGACCATTGGCGTACTTTTCCAAAAGCGAAGTTAATTTTTGTGTGTTGACATTTTCTTTCTTAAATAGTAACTTATGAGAATGAAGAAATTCAGTCTAAAAAAAAAAAAAAAAAAAATGAAAATTTGAGAGATCATAAACTTGGCTGTGAATGATGAAATACTTTCTAAATGTTTGAAAAAACCCAGCCTACCAGGGTTTCTGATAAAAAACCCGGGTTTTTTCATGTTTTAGACAAAAAACCGGGATTTTTCAAGAATTATTTTACTATCATTCTTCATACAAAAATTGTGCAACTACTTTTACTTTTCATAGAATCAAGGGAGTCCTAAAGAGAGGTGGTCACTGTGACCTCCTAAAAAAATTCTTTTTTCGAAAATTTGGAAACAGCATTGTAATATTGAATTTTTTAAACTATTATATTTTAAATTAATATTCAAATGAATTTATAGATTGGAATAATTATTGTGCTCTTCTAAGTGTTAAAAAAAAAAGTGTGACATTTACATATAGTTTTATTTCTAGTACCTAATAAGTTGTCAGGAAGGAAGATGGCAATTTCTGGACAGGGTACTGACTAAGATTAAATATCGTAACAAACTAAATATTATAACTAAATTTATCAATACCAATTTCTAGGCTTAGTATTGATCAAAATATTCGAAATAATCGTTTTTTTCTAAAATAAATGTTTTCATTAAGCAGTAAATTTTGAAAAAAAAAAAACCCACTTTAGCAACATAGTGGGTTTTTTCAAGTTTAATTTCATGCTTTTTTTTCCCAACCAAGATCTAATGTTAAGAGTATCACTACTTAATTTATGTGTGTATACTAAACTTCTCTCATAAAGGGGTTGAAAGTGGCATATTTCTTCCTTTACTCTTTTTATTTGATGGTTGTGATTTATCAGTTAGCCTAAACACATCATGAAAGTAATTAGGATTGTGAGGGTGGGGATCATGCTGCTGTGAAAACAATTTTCATTTATTATGCAATTGGATGTGATATTTTTCAAGAGGGCTTTTTAGAAGCTCTTCCTAGAAATATCAAAAAAAGGGGGGGGGAGGTAAGATTACAAGCAGAATTAGAAACAAGAATTAAAATCTAGTCATCATGAGGATGGCTAGCAGTTTCTAGGGGTTCAAAACGAATGTATAAAAAATATTAAATAAAAATGCTACACGTTGCAAATAGCACATTTAAAAGGATCTGTAAAATAGAGAAAAAAGGACGTTTCATAATGACAAAAATGATTGCATTTAGAAATTACTTTTACGAATTTATCTTTTGGGGGCAATCATAAGTTTCAAGCACAGTGTACCAGGAAAGAAAAGCTATGGTGGGATCCAAAACTTTAGGTGTAAAATTTGAAGCCTACGTTCGGAAATCTAGGGTTCAAATCATAAGGTTTGGTTTCAAAATGTGGCTAACAACCCCTTGTTTGCAACAGATTACACGGAGGGCTGTATTGTGTGAAGTTTTACTTAAAGCACATTTTAAATGAATAATAGTCATACAGTAAAATATATCCTTAAGCTGCCTTTAATGGCACACATGTAAATTTGTTGAAGAGTTGAGTAAAATATGCGTGACACTTACTTTGTATAGTTAGGAAACTTCTCCACAAGCCTGGATAAAAGTTTTTCATAGCTGTTTTTACCCTATAAATAAAACATATTTCAGTAAAACAGAAATTTCTATAGATAAGAAATCAAATAATGACTCTTATACACATCAAAAATTAATAAATTCATTAAAATACGAACTATTTCCAATTGTTATATGAAATTGCTGTAATTAAGAGAAAAAAAATCTCATTAATGCTTGCTCGAAATATCACGTAATTGTAACCTTAATCTTACTACTATTATATGTGCGAAAGTTTGTATGGATGGATGTATGGATGTTTGTTCCTCTTTCACGCAAAAACTACTGAATGGATTTTGATGAAACTTTTACCATAATGTAGCTTATACATCAGAATAACACATAGGCTATAATTTATAACTATATTCAAAAACGTTCAATCGGTAGCGCCTTTTTCATTCCAATTTAAGGTACATATTTCTCATAAATCAAAAGGCATTGACCAAACTAATTCAGTATTTAGTGTATCATCTCAACTCCCCGTCGAAAGCTAAAATTGCTGGCATCATTTCTTCTTTCCGTATTTAATGTTCAAGGCTTTTCTGAATTCAAATCATGAAGGTTTTTTTTCCAGCTTCATGGGGAATATCCAGGCTTTTACCATGATTTGTATTTAAAACGTTTTGTAGTCTTAGTTGTGTGAGTAGAATATTTTTCCTTAAGCAATGTGTTTCTTAATGTGCATTGCTGCGTGAAAATATTATTTCTTATGAATAAATTGTATTCCTTTATTAGTAAATTGTTCACTGTATCAATTATTTTCACAAGTTTCTTAAATTTGTCTGTCCTGCTTAATCGGGTAACGGATAAACGAATAAAATATCCTGGAACTGGATATTTCCCATGCCATAGTCGCAATGCTAAAGATTCCGCCTTATCGAATTCTCCGCTTAATCAAATAATATTTCTTGGAACCGACAGTATGAGCGGGCCGACAGTATGTGTTTTAGAGTATCGGTAATGTAATCGCTTGAAAAGATTGGCAACTAATAAATGGATTGGGCTCATTATTTTCCAACTTAATGGAACTTTAAATACAACTTTACGGTATTTTAAAAATTTGTTTGCGCTGACTGGGCGGGTATTTACAATTGGTCACTTAGAATCCAATCGAACAGGTATCTTGCCGAATTTGTTGCAAGAATATTATAATAACTATATATGGGTAAACTAACGCCAGTTTTGGCACCAAAGACTATGTAATAATACTTTACTTCTTACACGATACAACTAAAATAAAACGATTGTTGTCTTTGTAGACTGCACCAAAATCTTAATCATCGAGATAATACTCCCACAGTTGAAGGAAAGTTCAGGGTTTTTTTTTTTTTTGGCCGACTCCGTACGTTGTCATTAAAAAACATTTAAAACTTACGTCAAAGCGTAAAATTATCCGCATACGGAATTAATCAAACCCCAAAACTAAAATTACCATTAATTTGTGTTTTTCGCACAAATAATTGTCAAATGCTCCCTACTAATTTCGAAATCACTTAGGACAAAAACTTTTAGCGTCATTTCATGGTCAGCAATATTTTCTCAGCATTAAATGACAATTTTTCTTTGACAAAAATTACTAACTTAATAATACTTAAGCAGATTTTCAACAAGTAGGGAGGGGAGCAAAATTATCCTAGGTATCCCAAAACAATTACCGCAAATTTAGCGACATTTTAAATCGTCAAAGTGGTACGTTTAGAGTTCTTCTAGTTTAGGAATAAAAAGGCGATTATAAATATTTTTACTGGCCCAGGCAACGCCGGGTATTTTTGCTAGTTGTTCATATTTTTTTCTTTTTTACAAAAGCTAAAGATTTACTCAAGCTTGTCTTTGAAACATAGCCCTTTGTTTCCTGTATCTGCCAGAACTTGATTTGAGCATAAATATGAAATTTCTCAGAGTTTAGCATAATTTTTAAACTATATATGAAAAAGTTTTCCATTATAAAAAAAAAAAAAAATACTAATGAAAAATAATTGGGCTTTGTTTAGCTATACAACACACAAAAGAGTTTAATAAAAAAAGCACCTTCACTGCAAAATTAATAATAAAAAGTGGCCATTCATCTTGAAACATTCCCCCTTTTTTTGTCTGGGGGAAGAACTGCTAGATATATTTTCAGAAACTCTTAAAAAAATACTTTATATTTCAGTTTCTTTGGTATTTTCTACTAGATAAATTTACCAAAAGAATTCAGCAAGTAACAAAAATCCTATTTTGATAAATACCTGTGGTACAGAAGTCACTTTGGCAGCAGAACTTCCTTTTAAGGAATACTGAAAAAAAAAAAGAAAAACATAAGTCAAAAGTTTGTAACATCATATTATAATGGGGAGAAAAAAAGAACCACTTACTCCTAACTCTAAAGAAGAATCGGGAAACTTAGCAGCAGCCTTTCCTGTGAGAAGTAAATAAAACATTAGTGTAAAATAAACTATAAGGAGAATAATAGAGTTATTGAATGCCCATAGCATGTCATTAGAATTAATTTATCAACCCACACTTTTTTTTAGGTTATTTATTTTCTTTTTGCTTAGTAGGGGAATATGGGTCAAAGCGAAATAGTTCTGATAACTTACCTGTTTCGAAATGAACAAATTGGAAATTTGTTCTGAAAATTATTGCATTTTTAGAAGGAATACTGTATTTTGTGGTACTACTTGTATTAAAACATTAATTTTCATTTTTGGCAGTTATTTTGTCACTTCAAAACAAGGTGCAAAACTTTCACCTCAAAAAAAAAAAAAAAAACTACAAAATGAATGTGTAAATAAACAAATTCATAAATAATGAAACTAAATGAACAAATGAATTATGTGAGAAAAAATAAACTGACGAACAAAATAGAGACTGAATGAGAAAGTTAGTGAATGAATGAATAAGTAATGGAGAATAAATAAATCAATTGTTTCAATCATCACAACATTCCCAAACAAAGCAAAGGGTTATGCATCGTTAAAGAGTACTAGGAGCAATATAATTATTTCAAACAAAAGTTTGGAAAATGTGATTTCATTAATGTTGACTATATTTCTCGATAAAGATTTAAGGCTAAATTGACATCAGTACAAAAATATCAACAATGGTGTTATTGTTGTCTCGTGCAAACTGGGCTGGAAATTTGGGGTGAATTGCTTCCCTTTTCTAATTGAACTGTAGTGAAGTCGACTTCCATAGTACACACATGCCATAGGGATCCATTTATAGGAAACAACCAAACATTCACAGCACAACAAATTCACACAAAGAGAAGATGAGGATAGAAGACAGAAAAGTACATCTATGCCTGAGCCAGGATTCGAACCCGGGACCTCCCCATCTGGGTCAGATTTTTCCGACCACTAAACGAGGTGACCGTATTATTAACAATAAGAACCACTTATGATTTTTTTCTTACAATCTTCAATTATTTAACATTTTAAACATAATAGTAAATTGAATCCTGAAGCAAAATTAATCTCGTAAAATTAGTTGAATAACAAATGAAAATAGTTGGTATAACCACGTTAAAAATATAGCAACAGTTAATTACATTTACAATAAAATGCTGCAATTTACAAAAGGAAAGAAAAAAGGTTTTTCCGACCACTAGCAATAGATCACTTCATTTTCAAACAGAAAAAAAAATCTCCTTCATTCCTATGCCTTTGATTTTTACATTTTACACAAGAGGAATTTTAAACAAAAATTCTTCGAATACATAGCTCTAAGTTAAAATTTATTGAGCAAAAAATAAATAAGAACAAAACTTAATAATTCTCAAATAGGAACAATTTCAAACTTTAAGAGAAACGAGTGCAGAAAAGAGCATACCTTCAGCAGAAGATAAGGATGACAAGGAATCAGATGAAATGATCTTTGCCTTGGCGTTTTCTTTCTTACTCACTTCACTTAGCTGAGCAAGTGAATAAGGTTCATGAGCAGCTTCCTTGACTGATGAGCAAGAAGAAATACTCTTTGGTAAACCAACGAAAGAACTGCTTATCCCAGGAGGTAACTTTAAGGTGGGTGCAGAGGCGGCAGCAGCAGGCTCCGGAACAGAAGCAGCAATGTTTGTAGGAATGATAGGCACAATTGGAACATTAGCGGCAGCGTTAGCAGTCCCAATAGGTTTTAGAGTCGGAGGTATTGCGAGGGGAGTAAATGCTGAGGTCATTTTAACATATGAAGGATCCACAGAAACACTTGCAGCAGGGTACGTAGTAGGATTGAATGTCTGAAAAATATTTAGGCTTGAATGCAAAATATTGAAAGCATATGTAATACACATAAATGAAATATTAAGCTTTTTTTAAAGTGGTTTATGTTTTTGAGCCTATCTTTGCTTAATTTAATTTTCAATAAAAAAAAATAGAAAAAAGTGATAAAAAATAAATTTAAGTGAAGATCTAATTCATTTTGAAAACACTCAAAGGAAATTCTAGTATTTTTTCATCGGATGATAAATTCTGAAAATTTCCATAATAAAAAGTACAGTATTAACCTTTAGGAGCCGGGGGGTACACATGCTGTACCGTCAGTCTTTTTTTTTAGAGGACGGGGTTGAGATTTTCCCTCAAACCCTTTGGAACCGGAGATTTTTTCGAGGTTTCATACGTCTGGTACGACAGTTTATACCTTCTCTTTTCAATGGAAAAGAAATCTGGTTCAACTGTCATACTACCTGGGCCAAAAGAAAAATTTCTAAAAAACAGCTCGGATCCAAAAGGTTAAGCTGGATAACAATTGTATTACATTTAAAACATGAAGAGGTTTATTTATTTATTTATTTACTTTTTTAAAAACATTTTTTGAGTAACCAAGATTGTGATTTCTTCTCACTTATGATGTTCTGATTCATTTTTAAAATACAGACACAGATAGTTTGTAACAAGCCTAGAAATATAGTGTCAAAATATTGCCTGGGATTTAAAAAATATTTTTTCAGAAAAAAAAATAAAGCTGTTCTATTGTTATACTTCAGATTTTCACTTATTTCCTTCAATTTCCTCGTGGAATCTTTTTTCATCTCATTGTGCATTTTTTTTCTACTTAAACATTCTTTGCAGGAATTTTTTATTTCTGTTCTCTAATTTTTAGACCTTTTAAAAATAATGAGCTGCAAATTACTGTCCCATAGCTGGAGCTGAGGCAGGATAGCAAGTAAATACCCAACAACTTGTTAGGACATTCAGATATTGAAGTTTCACCTTTGCCCGACATTAGCAGCTGGAACAGCTATAACAGAGCCGAAGGTAAAACCGCTTATTGGAGCTAGATTGTTTTTATACTGGTAGCGAAATTTATTTCAGCAAAACACCAAGAGGTCCACAAACAAGGTGCAGCAATATCTTGGAAGTAAAGACAAAAGCTAGCGTACGGAAGACCCCAAATAAGGATGAAATTGCAATATCGGGACAGAATCCATAAATTTTCAATTTTACCAGTATTTCTAATATGAAAAAAGATATACTTTCAGTATATACAGGTATTAGGTATTATTTTGCATTTTCAGTAAACGTCTATACCAGTTTCTATAGCCAACCAGTTATATCATTCATGGATTACATTTAATTATAAAACTTAACAAAATGATTTCGTAAATAAAAGCCGTGATTTACTCACAGGACTAGGAACAATAAGCTGAGGAATTTCAGGCAGATTTTTTACTTCATCAATTTTTAGTTTTTCCAGAGGGGTTCCAGATTCTACTTCCTTAATCTGTTTGTCTATTTTTGCCTAAAAATGAGAAAAAGAAACGTCATGTAATCATATTGCTGCAAATAAGATTCTTTCAATACATTTAAGAGATTTAAGAAAAGCAATGAGCATTTTTAGAGAATAAGCCTAATATTAAGAAAATTATATACCCAACAAAGAATAAATGCCTTTACTGGGTTTTTTTTCATGGGCTGACATTTTCAAAAGTTAAAACATTACATGTAGATAAATTCAATATTTATTTAGGTCTCAAAATTTATTTTCGTCATTTTTGTTTATTGGTATTTCGTTTCCCTTCTTTTGCTTTAGCTTTTTCTCTTATTGATTAAAGCTTATCTGATCACTTCACACTTTCTCTTGATTGTTGTGTCATTGCAGAAGTAAAGCATACAAGAAGTGTAAAGTACAAAAAAAAAATATTGAATGAACAAGGGATTATTTTTAAAATGGATGATTCTACATTGAAAAAAAGAAGGTCTTTGCAGATCGTTGAACAAGTAGGAAAACAGGCAGACCTAAATGGAGATAGATTCAATCTGTGGATACTGATTTCCTTGTTATGCAGGGAAGAAACTGGTGCACTAAAATGAAACACAGTGACAGATAATTCAGAGGCAGGCAGTGTTCCACTCTCAGCTGTTTGGGTAATCAGGATTGTAATGGGTTCTGTCTAACCCAAATAAACAAAGATGAAGTCCAATGTGCAGGTTTATTATAACACTCCTTTAACACAAAGATAAACTTTTCATTCTTACTTCACATTTATTTATTTATTTGCAATTAAAATAAACTAAACCACATTAAATTTTCAGAACACAAAGTTCATGTGCTATTTAAAAGGAGAGAACTAAAATTACTTACTTCATAGTCATCACGAATTGCACATAAATTTTTCACATATTGATTCTCAATTTGGGACATCAATGCTTCAATATTTTTTGTATTGACTGGATCAAGTGGGATTCTGAAAATAAGTAAACAAATAAATAATTAATAACAGAAATAGGTAATAGCCACGAAAAAAAATCCACACATCACATATTATGATTATTTCAATTTCATCATTAAAATTTAAAAACAAAAAACATGTAACATTAAACTGGCATAACTTAAGATTAGCGAGACTTGAAGTACTATGTTGGTTAGGTTAAGCTTGATTTACTTTGTGTTATTTTTCTTTTAACAAAAAGGGGAAAAAATTGCAACAATGAATATTTTTTAAATGGGAGAAAATTTTAGACCAAAGGCTAAATAGTTCTATCCCCAGCTGAATCCTAGTTACGGTCGCATTGTAAAAGCACTAAATTTTTAATTCCTATTTTATGATATCATCAAAGAAAATACTCTTAGATAGATAGTACAGCATTCTTAAATTTAGGAAAATTAATATGAAAGCCAACTATTTTCTCAGTTTCTTGAATAAAAATTTTAACTACGTAATCACAAAACTTAACCGGTTATCTGATATAAAATATGCTAGTAAACAAATAAAATAGCTGGTACATTATGACAAAGAACGTACAATGAGATTCCCTCCTTCAATTCCTTCACTTTTTGATTGGCCTCAGTAATTTTCAAATCAATTTTATTTAGCACTTCTGCTTTTTTCAGCTGCAATACATTCAACTGAAAAGGAAATGTAACAAAAAATGAAATTAGCTGAATTAGAACAAAATAAATAAGAGGAAGTTTGAATTAATGATAAAAACACGCAATAAAACTAGAATGAATTATCTTAATATAAAGTCCCACTTTCTCAGATCAAATAAATAAACATTTTATAAAATTAGATATAGTATTTTCATAATATTTTCTGTAACAATAAAAAACTTGTTTTACACATGAATTGAACTGAAAAAGTAAATTTAACAACAAAGGACAATTTAGTTTAAACTATAGTTATTGAGTTCAAAAATTAGCAGCTCTTAACAGTTTTATAACACTAATTTCAATTAGTCACAGTGCTAAAAAAAGTTTAGTGTTCACAGCTAAATTGTGTTAGACAAAAGAAGCAAAAATTTAGAGTAAATATGTAGTCAGACATGTAAACGATAGCATTTTTCAAAATCATGCAATTGAAGTTTGAAATAAATTTGGAAAACACAGAAAGATACTATTAGCAAAAACCAATTGAACATACCACAAGAAACCTTTATATACAAATTCTATCATTCAATCTGTAAATAAGATTTAATGATAATTCAGACATGCCAACTTCTGGAAACCAAAAATACTGAGACTTTTTTAACAACTAAGTACACCATATTATATGTGACAAAAAAACTCAAGCAATTTGAATTCATTATTTATTTAAAGTTAATTAAAATACACTTTTTACACTTAAATTTAGTAATGACATTTAGTTTGTTAAAATGTTTAAACTTGGTCATCACCTGGTTTCGAAATTGCTAACTTTCTCTCCAAGCGATTTATTAAATTGCTAGTTATTTATAAGAAATTAAAACTACATTGAATTTCACTTATTTTTATTATTGTTTAAATACTTAGAAGACCAAAAAAGCAACAATTCTTTCTTTGTTTTTGCATTATTTGAAAACATCTTTTGATAAACTGAAACAGAGAATATTTTTTTTAATAGCTGCTTACAGCAAGTTTGTCAAGTAAAAAGGTTACTTTATTACTTTATAATAATGACATGAAATCAGATATAAGTAGCCAACCAGCGTGATGGCTGTGCCTTATTCCTTAAAGTGCAACTATCAATACTCAACTATGGACAGCCTGTTCCCACATTATTGTATGCATAATTTATTATGTGACTTGAAATTACTAATTTTAATATTTACATTTTTATTTCCAATTTCTTGCACCAAATTAAAAAATACTTGGTATGATTCATTTTATGGTTTATGCTGCTCCCTTTATTGTAAAACGTAGTCATAAGTTGTGGGGACTAACTAAAAAATATATTTCTACCGAGTGTATTTTGGGATTACAATAAGCACAATTTCAAAATGTTACTCACATATTTTTTTCTGAATAGAGGTAAATGTTTCGTTTTTAAAGGACCATGTTTTAGAAAAAAAATCATAAATATGAATCTGTTGTTAAATTCATATTTTTTTTCTTTAATTTTGACATTTTTTGCAATTTATTTGAGTAAAAGTAGATGCATGATTAAAAATATGTAGCTCAACACAGGGGTTCCCCAAACTTAAATTTTTGGAAGGGATAAAAACAGTTTACGAAATGAAACTTTAAATTTAACCGAATGATAAAACATGAGTGTTGCACATACATAAACAAAAAGGAAGCCAATAGGCACTTAAACAACATTGCAATACTTTTTCCAAATTTACCAAATAAGAACATTTTAGGAGGTCATGGTGACCTCACTTTAGGGTTTCCCTGATTATATGAAAAGTAAATGCAGCAAGTTTTAGTTTGGTATACAATGTAAATAAAAACTGAATGATTTTTAAAAAATGAAAAAGCCTGGGTTTATCATCAAAAATCCAGGGGGGGGGGGAGGGAGCTGGGCTTATTAAAAAAAAAAGCTGGATTTTATCAAGCCCTGCTTGTATCTCACCCAGGGTTGCCAGATTTAAGAACTGCAAATACGGGACAGGATCCTTTTGGGGGGGGGGGAGATGAAAACTAAAAATCAAATTTTAACAACCTTGACTTTGACATCAAATGTTTCTCATAAAGATACAAAAAAAAAAAAAAAAAAAAAAAAAAAAAAAAAAAAAAAAAAAAAAAAAAACACACACACAATGACCATATGAACAAACTCTACATTTTTACCATTGCACAGAGTTATTTTTCTTCATAAATAATAGTAGGAAAAGTCTAAGCACTAAATATTGTGAAAGTTCGTGTTTATCTGCAATTAACCCCCTTTTTAATGATGCAGGCCCTTCATTTTGAATTTTGAGGGGGGGGGGGGTGCAAAAGGTATATATTCAATACAAATTATACCAAATATCAGCAAAAACCACTTTCATTTATATACAAAAGTATTAATTTCCCAAAACCAAGATGGCAATTGACAAACACTTCCCTTGATTGATTTCCCTTGATCCCTTAATCGACTATCCTGTCTTAGCAAGAAAGATATAGTCGTTTTTAGTGATGACGTATGTTTAGTATGTACTTTTTCAAAATGCTTCGTTTTTAGTGATGACGTATGTTTAGTATGTACTTTTTCAAAATGCCAGACATACCAAAGAGAAAATTTTAATACGTGTAAAATAATTTTTACGACACAAAAATCTTGATTACAATTGAGCAGACGCAGAGTTAAATAATAAATTAACCTAGAACAAATAAAAATTTAATATTCAATATCTTTATATAAAAAAACTGTGTACAGTTTTTTGAATATTAAAAAACAAAAATTGTCCTAACATAATGTCGGGAATTTTTTTTTTTCAAATCATATCTGCTATTTAGTTTCATTGCTGTAATAATTCTTTCAAAGTTTTATTGTGTCTTTTTTTTTGCATAAAACTCATAGTAATTTATATTTGTTATTCATTGTAAAAACAGTGTATCTTCATATTTTTAAAATATGTGTTTGTTTGCTAAATGGAATAATATTTAGTAACTTCTTTTATATTAAGAGCGAAGCAAAGCACATTTCAAAAGATAACTATCCAGTGACTAAAAGTAGCTGAACACTTTCATGAGGAAATATTTAAGAATGGCTTTATATAATAAGGCACAGTAAAACCATTTACAAGGAGCTGCACCACTTTTAAAATGAACTGCATCTTAGTTAAATGAATTATCACAATAATTTCGGCTCTAACTGAACATAAGACTACCATTACACTTCAGAACAGAAAAATTTTATGATTCAATCAATTTTCTTATCACTCCATTTCACATTTTTTGTTTTACTTTATTTTTTCTCAAAATAATGTCTCGTTTTGTAAAATGTTGCTTCTAGCTGGAATACGGGACTTTAGTCGTCCCGTATCAATGTTCAACGGGACGCGGGACAGTTTCGCAAAAAACTGGACTGTCCCATGAAATCCGGGACGTCTGGCAACCCTGATCTCACAAAAAATATTTATTTATGATATATTTAAGATATGTGTGTGTGTGTGTGAAAAAAGGAAGCTAATATATTTAATACAAAAGCAAAAATTCTACCCAAAAGTTATTTTACATGAATAATGTAACAGGTATTTTTAATAGGCAAGTAATCTTAAAGAAAAATAGCATAAATTGCCTTTTTAATGCTGTACTGAAATAACACAAATTGTAATTTCATGTGTTATTAGTTTTTATTTATCATTTTTGTAAATTACAAAAATTATCACATTTTTGGTATGCTCCAGGAGTTTGCGAGGTGTTGCTGATATCTTGCCAGCCACAAATTACAAACGCGTCCTGTGGTGGTTCGAGCAAAAGTGGATTAAGTAGAAACAGCAGAAAAATCCACCTTGGGCCAGTAATTTCTGGTTTAAGCGAAAATTGATTAAGTGCGATGCGCAGTTTGATATACCATGACAAGAAAGAGATAAAGTAATGTGCAGCTGATTAATAAATAAACCACCATAGGTGGCAAGAAGAGAGCAAAGCCTCAGAAGGTGGTGTACACCAAACCGCTATCCTGATAGCTAATATTATTAATAATTACGAACAGTAAGGAAGTTATTTCAGAGTTCAGGAGACAAGAGCATATTGTCAATATTGGATTTCCAGCATCTAACCAGGGCACATTACCCCTATGAGATTCCCTCACAGGGGTAATCCCTTTATCCCTTTAGTGCCGAAAGAAATTTTAACTCTTGTATAGGTATTTTTATAATAAGGTCTTGTAGACACTAATATTCAAAAACCTTAGAAAATAACTTCAAAAAACTCATTAAACATCTTTTATCTCAAAATTTAATTTGAATAAAGTTCCTATGAAACAAATCCACTAACTTATAAATGAAATAAAATTTTTTTTTGCATTACAGATAAAAGTTCTTTTCTATAAAGCTTGTTCAAACTAAATTTGCTTGTTGGATCATAATTCTAACGTTTGAAAACTATTCAAAATTGAGCAAAAATGGTTCAAAGCAAAAAGTAAAACATGGGTATATGAGGTGTCCTAGTAAAGATCTTTTGAAAGAAATGCTTTTTGAAGTTTACAAATACCTTTGCGCTATTGATGCAAAGAAAATTACAACGCTAAGGAGGCACAAATAAGCAGGGATACTGCAGACAACTGTTTCGGCGTTACAAGGAATGCCTTTTCCATTGCAAAAAAAAAAAAAAAAAAAACTTGTTTCAATTGCACAATTATCTCAAAAGAACGCAAGGGGCGTAAAATAATAGAATCTTAACTTAACTTTTTCAGTTGAAAAACTAAGGGATGGGTTTTAATCCCTTCTTTTACAGAAAAAACTATTCCATCAACTGCACAACATCTTGTCAGAACTAAAACTTTGGTAAGTACAGACATAATAAGAGGGACAATATTTTGGATCAGCTAAATCTTAAGCAGTCAGTTTCTGCCCTTAAGCCAAGCAGAACTACATGTAGTACACCGTCAGCTCAATTATACCATCCAGAGACTGCCCTTTCATTCTTATTAGAACTCAGCAGTCTTCACACACTCCAGGGTCTCCTGTATCTACCACAACTCATGGTTCAACCGGGATAGGACCCTGAAGAGCGCTCTGTTCTTTTTGAACCAGAACCAAGGGTCGAGCAAATCCTTGGCCCAACACCTCTAGAGGTATCGTTTCACTTGGAGGACTTTGTAACCACGACATTTTTAATGTTTCCCCCGGCCACCATTAATCAAGACGGTGGATCTTTGATCGCCTGGGGATAGAACCCGGGTCCCTCCGGTCAAGAGTCCGACGCCTTACCGATCGGGCTACCACGGCCCTAAACTCAGCAGTCTGAAACACGTAGTAACAAAGCTGGAAGCACAAAACATTTTATAGAAGCTAAGAGAGCCAAACAAACTAGCAGCTAATGTAAAATTAACACACCAGCGAAAGATCGTAGTAATGCTATGGTTCAAATCAGGGCTGTCCAACTGCTAAGAGCCCTCGGGCCAGAATTTCGGTCACTATCACCTGGCGGGCCGCAGTTTGAAAAAGTTGAACAATAGCCTGTTATATTCAATTACAGTTAATAGTTGAACAATTAATTACAAACAACTTACTTACATTTTAATGTGAAAACTGAGGCCTATCAGCCTTCTTTACAAGGGCAGGAATGTCGACATCGATGTTAGTCGTTGCCAGCCGAAGAAGGTCTAACAGTGAACTGTCAGAGAGAGAGGTCCTGTGGTGATTTTTGATAGAGTTCATCACCGAAAAAGCACTTTCACATAAATATGTGCTCCCGAACATAGAAGTTATTTTCAGTCCGAGGTAACGTAGATTGGGGAACCGTTCAGTTGGAAGCAACTTGAAGAACTCAAATCCCTTTTCGGTTCTTGTTTGAAAGAACGGGTCAGCCTGGAGATCGCAAAGTTCTAATTGCAGGTTTGCCGGTTGTTCCTCAATGTTTGCCGTGACTGGGTTACTGAACAGAGCCACTTCATTCTTGATACTCTCAAAATCTGAAAATCTGGTGGTGAATTCGTCAATAATTATCTGCAACTCAGGGCAAAACTCAGAAAAGTCCAGCACCTCCTCACATTCTGACGCCAAACGACTACAGCTGGCGAAGTGAGACACGTTATTTTTTGCCAAAGTTGCATGGAAAATTTTCAGCTTGTTTCTAAACCCATTTACGTGTGCCATTAGATCAGACACCAGTTGACCTCTTCCTTGAAGTTTTAGGTTCAGATCGTTGAGGTGGCAAGTAATATCAGTTAGAAAAGCCAGGTGACGTGAAAAATCCATGCTTAAAAGTTCTTGTTCCAAGTTTTCTGACGGAGAAAACTGTTGAAGGAAAAGCGGGATTTCTGTTCTCAAATCGAAAAATCTTTTGAGGCAGTTTCCGGCACTGAGCCACCTAACTTGATTGTACATGAGCAGGTCTCCGTATTCTGCTTCAATTTCCTCCAAAAAGTTACGGAACTGCCGATGCATAAGAGCCTTGTTGCCGCCTCTGATCATGTTGATGACTTTCACAACTTTTTTGAGGGTTTCAGTTTACTTCACCGATTTCCCGCATAAAGCATGCTGGTGAATGATGCAATGAAGTGCAGGGCATTTCATTCCTTTTTTTCTCAAACATCCAATCAATCCGATATTTGGTCCTACCATTGCCTTTGCACCATCTGTGACTATGGCGGAACACTTTTCAAAACCTCCGACACTGTTGACCGCTTTCAGCACTGCTTCAAATATGTCCGTACCCTTTGTTGTGGAGTGAAGAGAACACATGGTAAGGAGCTCCTCTCTGATCTCAAAGTCTTCTTTTGCAGTGCGAATGAAAATCAAGAGTTGACTAACGTCCGACTGGTCTGTACTCTCGTCGATACACAAGGAGAAATAACAGCATTTTTCAATCTCACAGGACAATTTCTGTTGTATTTGATCACCCATTTCGGCAACTCTTCGCTGGACGGTCTGATGAAAAGCTGGAACCGAATCAAATTGCTTAACAATTTTGCTATCACCAAATGCTTTTGCCATTTCTACAGCACACTTTTTAACCAAGACGCCATCAGTGTAAGGTTTTTTCGCTTTAGCAAGCTCAAGTGAAACTGCATACAAAGCATGCAAAGCATTGTACTGGTCAGATTTTACTTGAGTAAACACACCAGTTTGTTTTTGCAGTTTTGACTTCAGTTCTGAAACCATAAGAGATCTTGCTTCTCCTTGATATTTACCGTGGCTCCCTTCGTGAAGACTCGTATAATGTCTTTTGACATTGTATTCCTTGCACACAGCCACAATTTGCATACAAATCATGCACTGGAGTTTGTCCTTTCTATTTGTAATAAAGTACTGGGTTTCCCAGCGGTCCTGGAACATACGATTCTCGCTCTCAATCTTTCGTTTTTTACTCATGATGGAAGATGAAATATATGCAGTCAACTACTAGAGCCAAATCAAGATCATCAATGGAAAAGAGAGGATTGTTGACGACAGCAAATTCTCAACAAAAACCGCAGCGTCAGTGAGCCCCTCCGCCCCCCTCTTTATTTTGAACCAATTACAGGCAGGTTTTACCTATCCCTGTCTCCCCCGCCTGGTATTACCAACGCGAGGCAATACTATTTCTAGGAATTTGTTTGAAGCGACACGTGCCTGGGTACTTGCAGGGTAGAACTGCTTGACCTTGACCTTTAGATGTCCCCCCTATACGTTTTCTCCCAATACAATGAAAGGAGTGAAAAGCGATCGAGAGAAAATTTCGGGAATCGCGGTTTGACCAAGAATGGTAGTCTCGATGCTTCCCGATACCATAAAATTTCGAAAAAAGAAATCTGCTGAATAAGAAGTTGGTGGGCCGCACGATATGTGTTGGCGGGCCGCATGAGGCCCGCTGGCCGCCAGTTGGACAGCTCTGGTTCAAATCATAAATTGAAGGCAAAGCTTGGGTGTTAAGCAGTAAGTAACCATGCAATCATTATCAGTGAACAGGTTAAAACTTTTTTTTTTCTTAATAGGTACCAAAAATTTTTTCTTAAACAAAAAAAGCTCTTTAAAGCTTTTGGAATCCTAAAAAAGAAAACTCACTTCTGCTTTTACAGCTCGTTTGATGCTTTCAAGTTTTTCATTTGTAAGAGATGCCACTAACTCATTAAGATGCTCAAATGCAGCTTGTGATTCAGTTCTAAATATTTAAGAGAGAAAGAGAGAAAAATATTTTTATTTTTACAACAAAACTCCAAGTTCTAAATACATACAATCAAAATTAATCAAACTTATTACATCCAGGAAAGGGAGATTCTTGCTAGTTTTGTAATCTAAAATCCATAATAAAATTAATTAAAAACTAACTTTGAAGATGTAACAACTCAGAGTGGAAACTGACCTCAGTCACGAAATCCTGAAAAGTGACACACAAGCACAGAATACGGAGGGACCAGGTCAGGGCCAGGGCGCGGATCCAGAAGGAAGGGGGGGGGGGGGGTTCAGCACAAAAATCGCAGTGACCCTCCCCTTCGGAAAATGACCCCCTCCTGAACCAGAAGCTGGATCTGCCTTTGAAGGGGGTGGTTCATAGGGTTCAAATCATCTAAGAAATTTTGCAAAAAAAAATCTGGTATGGACCCCACACTACTTCCTTTTACGTGTAAATTTCTTAGTAGTTGCCTTAAGTGTTAAAAAAAGTGCTTAGAGTGAGCAAGGTAACATTTCAAATATTTACTCCCCTAATCTGCCACGAAACAATGCAAAAAATATTTTACAATGGTTAATTTTCTAAATATTGCTGATTTTAATTTCCATTCAGTGAATTTTTCGCAAAATATCGCCAATAGCGACAAATTGAACCCAAATTCAAAAAATAATTTTTTCGCCGAATTTGTCACCAACTTGGCGATATGTCGCCAAGTTGGCGTCAAACACTTGGCGACAAAAGCTTGGCGACATATTGCCAAGTGGTCGCGCCAATTCATATCACTTGAGTCTGCATTGAAATTAACACTGATTTACCCCCAAAAAGGGGTAAAACACCCCCTTGGGAACATTCGAATGCAACCACAAGGGGAGGTGCACAACTAGACCATCCTCAGAGCCTACATACCAAGCTAAAAGCTTCTACGGCATATAGTTTTTGAGTTATGCGAGGCACATCCGCACATACAGACATTACGAGAAAACTTGTCGTAACTAACTCGGGGGTGGTTGAAAAAGATTTTTCGGCTGCTTATATGTTGATAGGTACATATGCACGTGCTGACAGGTCGAAAAAACTACTGAACATTCATTCGGGGGTGAGCAAAATCAAAATTTAGACTCAAATTTGAGTGTATTTTTTTTTCGCGATCACAATACTTTCTTTACTACGTAAAAGGAAGTAAAAAAATTCAGCTTTTCATTATCACTTGTCAGATTTAAAACTTAACTTTGTTCATGTGCTTATTGTGCAAAAACTTTTCAAAATTATAGAAGTTATGTCTTTACATAATTTTAATGTTTTTGGTATCTTTTTTCTTCTTACTAAAACAAATTGTTTGGGGCTGTATGGCGAAAAAAGACTTTTGTGTCAAAACACTCAATAGAACGCACTAATCATCTTTTGTGGAAAAACTACTATTGTAATTATTGATATTCATTATTTGGAACTTATTAGAAAATAAAATTAGAAAATTGAAAAATCATACAACCTCTTTGCTATACCTAGAATGGTAGTTCCTTTTTATGAAACACTAGCGGTACCCGCACGGCTTTGCCCGTGGTATAAAATTAAAAGTTCATTTGTAAAATAATTAATATAGCAGAAAAAATACTCTATTTTAGTTATAATTCAACTACAATTCCTTCAAAGTATGATATAAAAATTTGGTATGGGCCCTACACTACCTCCTTTTACGTGTACATTTCTTAGTAGATGCCTTAAGTGCTAAAATAGTGCTTGGAGGGAGTAAGATAACAATTCAAACATTTATATCCCTAGTTTGCCACGGAAAAATGCAAAAAAATGTTTTACAATGATTAATCTCCAAAATATCGCCGATTTTAACATCATTCAGTGAATTTTTCGCAAAATATCACCAATAGCGCCAAATTGAACCCCCCCCCCCCCAAAAAAAAGTTTTTAAAAAAATCGCAAATTTGTCGCCAAATTGGCAAAATATCGCTAATAGCGCCAAATTGAGTCCAAAAAAAAAAAAAAAAAAATTCGCCAACTTGGCGATATGTCGCCAAATTGGCGACAAATACTTCGCGACCAAAGGCTTGGCGATATATCGCCAAGTGGTCGCGCCAATTCATCTGCATTGAAATTAACACTGATTAACTCCAAAAAAAGGGGTAAAGCATCCCCTTGTGACATTCAAATGAAACCCCAACTGGAGATGCACAAAAATAAGCCAAAAGAGAAAATAAGAACAATTTTGTTGCTCACAGAAACCAACAGAAATCTTACCAAAATTTGAAAGAAGAAGAAAGTTTCCTTTCCCAGCTTTAAAAACAAAACAATACATTTTCCGAAATGAAACACTTTAAAAAGAACGTTGCAATGTCACAATTTATACGATATTTGGTTAATCTTTGTGCTTTGGGTACCCCTTTCTCGCTAAATGGGCGATAGACGCTCCTACTACTGTTTCTAAACGTTGCCAAAATCAATATTGCTGAAATGCGAAATCTATAAAAATGGAAAAAAAATCCACCAAATCTTTTAATTAAGTCATTAGTATATTGGAAACAGGGTGGCCAGAAAAATACTACGCTCCTTATTTGGGCCGAAAAAATACTACCGTAGTATCAAAAATACTACTTCTGGCAACCCTGGAAAAAAACGAAACAAAAATAAGTATGAACACGTAACCATAGTAACAGCATGAAAAGTTGATTTCCGTTGATAAAATAATTCATTTCATTAACCATTTTAGAATCGTTTGGCTTGCTTTACTGAAGGTAAGCCTTGAATTCCGGGATTCTAAAAACAATTGTTACAGCTCTCCTGATGATCGTAGAAACTTCGAAAAAACTTCATTTTGTGCAGAAAATTTCAAGCTTTCGAATGACATAAGACTTGAAAATGTGTATAAAATATTTCTTCCCTATTTTATCGAATTTCCGCTAAGAATTCGAATAGAAAAAGAACAAAATGGAATTTTCGAAAAATCGCTTCGAGGTGCAAAACTACATGCTACAAACTAATTTTGTACCAAGTGGCATGAAAATCGACCGAACGGTTTTGGCGCTACGCGCGTGACAGACAGACAGACAGAAGGAAAGACAGAGAGACAAACTTTCAGCTTTATTATTAGTAGAGAAGATTATAAGAACTCCATCCCCTTCCTATTTATATAGGTTATTGCAAAAAAAAAAAAAAAAAAAAGAAAAATTATTGAAATTTATACAAATACAAATGTGACGACCAGCAACAAGCTCTGGGCCCAACTGGGCTGGTCCTAGTCAAATTATAGATCCCAATGAAGATCAATGGCCCTCTTAAAACTATCTACTCCCTTGCTCCTTACCGCCTCTTCCGGTAAACTATTTCAAGTTCCCACTACTCTGCTAAAATAGTAGTTTTTCTGAATTTCCAGGTTAGCCTGAGATTTAAACAGCTTATAACAATGACCCCTTGTCCTGCTTTCCGTGCAAAAATGTAACCCTATAACATCTTTCATTTTGATAAATTTAAACAACTGAATCATGTCCCCTCTGGTTCTCCTTTGCTCAAGACTATACATGTTAAGCATTCTAAGTCTGGAATCATAGTCTAAATTAGAAAATCCATTCACTAACCTTGTAGCCCTCCTTTGTACCCTTTCCAATAAATTAATATCTTTCTTAAGATAAGGAGACCAAAACTGAACAGCATACTCTAAATGAGGTCTTACCAAAGTTCTATATAAGAGCAGGTCATAGAGATTTCTCAAAGAAATAAAATAAATAAATCAAACAAAATGCTTGGTAAAACCCTCTCCGAAACGAATGTCGGGTTACGGCTTTGGACCAGATACATAAGCAAAAGACAAAAGAGCAAGAGAAGCATCACAACCCAACCTTTAGATTTTCTATTTTTGTCTCAGCAATTTTAGAAAAGAATAACTCTGCCACCATTGTTTAATTTTACTCCCCTTATGCCATTAACTCTTAACAAGACTACATATAACTAATATTTCTAAAAATTATTCAAAATTTAAGCTGAAATGTAAAATGTAAAGAGATTTTTCTACAAAGTAGGAATATAAAAATTTCTATGTTATTAATGCAGGAGAAAGAATAATTTGAAACTGATATTGCATATGCTACCAGCACTGAAATAAACAGGATTTGAAAATACGTACCGCAGTGATATTTCCTTCTTTTCCAGTAACTGTAATTTTTCATTACTTTTTTTATACATTTTTTCAGTCTCAGCTAATTTTTCAGCCATTTTGTTACATCTTTCTTCATATTCGCCCTGTATTTTCTGACATTTTTCTTCAGCTTTCAACAACTCTTCTTGCAGTCTTTCAGACTCCTTGCTGGCTTTTTCCTTTTTTTGTTGTAGATTTTTATCCAACCTATTTAAAATGAAAATATATGTAGCACATACCTGAGTAAGTTTACAATTCTGTCACATGACGGAGGACAAAATTGTTAACTTGAATATTCAAAATGGAGATACTGCAAAAGGTCTCGAAATAGTTTTTCCTATGAATGGAGACTTAGGTAATTACCCATTCAGGGACCTATTCATATGAAGGAACCTTTTTCTCAAACAATGAAACTAACATTAGAGTAAAAGTTTGCTTTTATTCATGAGAAGACAAATAATTGTTTGTACTGATGGTTAAAACTATGTTTACTTTTATAAACAAAAGCATTCTAGTAAAAAAAAAACAGAAATGGAGAGAAAGACTCAATAAAAAATGGCAGCTCAATAAGTAATAAATATTTAACTCTGTGCTGAGATAATTTGAATAAATTAAATGTAAGAAAGGCTCGAATGTTCCATGAAAATTGAATGCTTGTGTTTAAGGCTTAAAAGGAAGCTCTTCGCTCTAAGGCAAGAAAATAGTTGTAGAACTATGTGAAAAAAATTATTATACATTGCTTCTTTTACTGCACTGAAGAATGGTTGTGTATTTTTAAAACTAAGGAATAACTCTTTTCAAGCTTGAAGCTCATTTAAGTCTAATCTATTCTAATTAGCATCAATAATAATTACCAGAACAAAGCAAAAGTCAAGCCATACTCACTCTGCCAATTTCACACGGATTTCCTTTTGTTCTCTTTCAAATAATTCGTTTGTTTCTTTAGATTTTTGTAAAGCTATTTGAAGAGACTCGACCTTATTTCGCAATTTTTCATTTTCTGCCATTTTTTCACGGAGTTCTTCACTTGCAACCTAAAAATTTGCAAAAAAAACAAAAAACAAACAAAAAAAAAAAATAAATAAAATAAAACAGCTGGAAATATATTTGAGCAGAGATGGAATGCATAACTATGGCAAACTTTTATAAAGCATATAATAATGTATTTAAAGCAGAACAGTGTGTAACCAAGAGAAAAACCAAGGGTATTTTAATATAGCTCAGTTATTAGGCTATAAAAATGGGGTTAAGCAGGGCTCGCAGTAGACTTTTTCAAAATTTTAGGGGAATTTTAGGAACATTTTGACAAAATTTTAGGGGTAATTTACGATTTTTTTTTGACTAAAAATAGGCTCCTAACTGTAGTACCCGACAAAACAAACTGAAATTGCATATTATTTATTGTAGCATAACTTCCAACCTTCAAACACTTCCGCCCAAAAAAAAAATTAATAAATAAAAGAGTCAAAACTAAAAAAAAATGTTTGAATGTTATATAACTGCTAATAAGCCAGAAGGCACTTTAACTTGCAGTCATGTTTCCAAAATTTTCACTTTCAAAGATAGGCATATGTGAGTTTTTCCATTTGATCAGCTTCCACAGACATTAATTCCGTTCAGCAGTTACTTCCATAATGTTTAACTACAACAGGTTTCTACAGCAGTTTTTAAACGCTATTTCACTAGACCCAGAGATAATATTCATTCTTTAAACTCATTAATATTTTTGTTACTTCAACAAATCTGCGAATTGTTATTGTTATTATTTTTTTTTTTTTTTCACTTTTTCCAATAACTTTGTTTTAAAGTTTTTTCTTCATCATTTTTCTTCTTATCTAGTAAAACAGTTCGTGAAGTTACCCGTGTGGCCTGTTATGTTATATGTTACGAATCGTAAGCCAGCTTGCATCACCAAACAATTTTTAGTTAATAATTTTCTTTTTTCCCCATATTTTCAAATGTAATGTAAGGAACTAAAAACAATTGATTTTCCGTTGCCGGACAACTTTAGAAAATCTTAATGTGTAAAATGTTCTACATATATCATTAAGTTATGCCACAGCTTTATAAATTCTATTAGTTGCGCTTAATGCACTTTGATTTCAAAGTTTTAAGACTATCTAAAAAAAAAAAACAAAACTGCTTGTTAATATTTTTCGTCAGTTTCTTAATTTCCAGAAAAGTTTCCTATGCATAAAGTTCTTAAGACCCACAACAATCCTTTGTTTCGAAACCAGAATAGCGTAATATTTATTGTATTGTCAAAAGCCCATATATTTGCTTTCCAACTCTGCCTTCTTGCCCCCTATATATATATGCAATATCACAATACATTATATTGTGATATTTCAAGTAGTGTAAACATATCTGAATATCAAATTAAGCTGAGGCTATAATTTTATACATGCTTCCTTAAACTCTCAATAAATAAGACCTGATAAGTAAATGCATTTTTAAAAGCAGATAAAGTATGCAAATGGTGAAGAAAAAACTGTTGAGCAAAAATTTTAAAGAACTGTAGGAATAATTAATAATTATAATTGACATAATAGCCGTAATTTTGAATAAAAAATTAAAGTAAGAAAAATAAATATACATATCTCTCTCATTGGCTTAGTACAATTCACATATTTTTCGAACATTTGCCTAAGTTTACTAGATCTGTTGTATACCACGATTCCTGAATTTTAATGCTATACCAAACATCCTTCTCAACATTTTTAATCCATTTAATTTTTCAAAATCTTTTTTAAACCGAAAACAAAGTTTCAAAAAAAGTGATAATACTTTTTAAAAATGCTCATGGTTTTAACTGATTCAGATGCAACAGGATTCACATTTTTGGATTGACACTAAACGATGGTTGACATTAAATGATGAGCCTGCAAATAATCTAAAAACAAAAGAAAATTAAGCAAAGTGCAAACTAATGGTAAGAATAAAATTATCGATATCCAAGAGGTGAATTTGCACAGTAAACTAAAATGAACGAGTTTTATAGAAGCGGATGCAAACAGATTGCGAAATTCGCAAATAATCGAGCTTAGGAACGTAAGAAACAACTAAAAACCGAAAATTTTCACAGGCAGGTTCTGTTTTATTCAGCTAGAATGGTGAAAGAGCTGTTTTAAAGATTAAATAGTTCGTTTTTAAGAGGAAGAATTTTAAGCCTGTCCAAAAATTAAAAATAGTGTGAAGAATGCGTTTTTAATGAAAAATTTTGTAAAATGTCTATTTATCCCACTAAATATCTAGAGGAAAATTCGCTTTTGGCTACAAAATACTTTCAGAAAGGTATTTTAAGTTCCCCTAAAGAGTTCCTGTAAATTTTCTAGTTTTTTTAGGAATGCCCCAAATTTTTAGTACAATTTTAGGAATTTTAAGAGGTCTGAAATTTTTTAGGAAATTTAGGAATTTTAGGGGGAATGCGAGCCCTGGGTTAAGACAACTAACTACATGCATGTAACTACAAACAGGTTATGACATTCAGATACTGCAGTTTCACTATTGCTATCGGCTCACCAGTCCAGAATAGCAAGTCACTACACGCTTGTAGCTATCATGTTTCCTAAAATTTTACAGATCTTTCATATTTGGCACCCCAAAAAATTTTCATCTGTCCAACTTTCTTGACATTATCAATTAAAATATGGAAATTCAATGGGGGGGGGGGGCAGACACTAAACTTCTGTTACTTCAAGCTTACTATGGATATGATTTCACATAGTTATTATTCCATTCCTTTCTTTTTATTTTGTTTCTTAATAGTACTAATAGCTAAAACATAATTGGATGGCGTTATGCAAAAAGGAGTTAACCCACAAAACATAAAAAAATGAGTTATCCAACTGTGATGGTAAAATATGTTGCTTTCTACATTAAGCAAAAATATTTAAGCCCTATCAGCATTTCATGGTAACATATCATTGGTATATTGATATAGAGCTCCATGCTTCTTGCCAGAGTTTGTTGACTTTAAAGCCCATTATCTCAAAATCAGGTTTGTGTGGGTTAACTCCTTTTTGCATAACACCATCCAATTCTGAACACTTCAGACAGATCCAATAAACAGCAAAAGGATGAATGAGTCACAACAATGAACATGAAGTATGGAACATCTGTTTACATTATTTGAACAATTAAGAAGGTACATCTTGGTTTCAATAGCACAAACACTTGTTTTTCCTTCGGAACAACAGGTCATACAAACAGGCACTTTCATTTTGAATATGGACCCCTAGACTGAAGCCCAAGCTCAGACTTAATTTCAATCTTCAAATTCCGTAGCGTTAAGAAATTTATCATTCTTTTGATGACTAGGCCTAGTGAGATTCGCAACAATCACTTGCACTTCCACGTTACTTAATAAGAGTTCTTTTTATGTCTGAACCCACTGCAGAACATGTTTTTAGTAACACGTTTCAGTCATTTAAAAGCTATACTGCAGTGGGAAGGTAAAAGGCAGTATCTGCAGAAAAAAGGTAATGTTGGAATTTGACTTTTCAGTCTCACTTTATTTTTAGTAGTAACCAAATAGCTTGTACAATTAAGTCAAAGCGTAACAGATGGCAAAATGCAAAAAGAAATGAAAAATTTGCAGTTACTACCTTTTAACTCTCTACAGAAGTAGATTACACTGTTCACTATTAAAGTTTCTTTAATCGTATTGTAGAGCAGAAAAAAACGTTTGAGGAATTCTGTATCAACTACCACACTCTTCCGTAAAACCAGATCAATCTTCTTTTTAAAAATGTACAGAAAAAACATTCACCAATGGAAGATTATTTTTCAAAGGAATTTTTTTTTTTTTTCATCACTAGTTTTTGACCTAAAATTGAGCTGAATGCATTCCAGATTGCTGTGTAGCGTGATAGCTTCCTCCAAGAAGTATCAAACTAAAAACCGGAATTTTTCATGAAAATTAAAGGTTTGAGCTGGTTTTGACATCAAACACTTGATTTGTTACAATGCAAAAAGTTTTTAACAGCAATCCCAGTAGCATAGCTTTTCTTATGAATCTGTAGAAAAATTCTTATAAATATTTAATACATTTATTATTTTATTTTTTTCTTGAAAGCCGAAAAAGGGATAGGTAAACTAAAGAATTTTGTCTGTTTTGATTCCTTAGTCAACAACTCAAGTTTCATTGTTGAATCATTGAAACATGAGGAATGAGGCAATTTTGAATGCCCTAAATATAAATAATATAATAAGTAAAATGAAATGAGCTATTGAAGTTTTAATTAAATAATATTTTTCCCAAATGGAAAACTATCACGAAATATATATGCACATATATATATTTTTTTCTCTAGAAGGTAGTAATTTAGAAGTTTAATTTCAAAATACAACTAAGCTCAAGAAAAAATTTCTTATTGAAAGTTTCCCTTCAAAATAATAATATGAACAAATAAAAATGCAAACAAAATCAATATAACGGAGACTTATAATACGAAACATACTAACTTTACAAGCATTTAATTCTTTTTCAGCGCACTCATTTCTGCTCTTAAAATTTGCATCACGCTTGTGCATTTCCTCCAAACAAGCTTTATATTTTATTTCCATAAGCTTATATTTCTCCAAACTTACTCTTTCTTTATCCTGTAACAAGCCAATTATCTCTTTCATGCGGTCCAATGATTCATCAGTTGTCATTGTTCCTTTGGATAGCATAGTAGTTTGCTGAGAAAAAAAGTTATAAGCATCAGAATTTTCAAAACTGAGCAAAATTACTTTACCACATTAAAGCATTTCATTTACATTTTAAGAAAGAATTTATTTTGAAGATAAACTTTGGTACCTTTGGTTCTGTTAAACGATGCTCTACTTAAAGCAGATCTCTAACTCAAGCACTTTTTTGCCCTACTCCATCAAAACTTCTTATGTAAAGATGACAGAGCTTTTAATTAACAATGATTTGCTCAACAATTGAGGGTTAAAAGTGCCTTCGAATCTACTTATATTAAAAACTGAGTATCTTTCTATTAATCTATGTCCTGCTTCTTTCTCCTGAACGGCGATGAACTTAAAGTCGAACCAGGTACGGATAGATTCTGAATTTTTCAGGCTTCATTAGTTTTAATTGACATAAGGCTTGATAAAGGGAATCTGAAGAAATTGACAAAAATCTTCAAATTTTTGCTTAAATTTAAAGCGATTTGTACTAAATGATTAAAAATGAAATCAATTATAAAACGGGTGGCCAACTCGCTGCACGTGTGCCACAATGTTACACGGTAGAGCAATAACAGTGACACGCGAAGACTTTTTGAAAAAATTCTAAAACTGAGGAAAAAATGTCTACAGGGGTCTGTCCAGGATTTTTCACAGGGTCCGTTTTTTGTGAAAAACTAAATAATTTTGTGAAAAATCAAACAATTTTGTGAAAATCAAACAATTTTGAAAAAAAAAAAAAAAACGCAACAAAAATTGCAAAAAAATTTTTTTTTTTAATTTAATAAAAAATAAAAATTAATTTCATTTATTTTCCTCTTAAAAAAAGCATATTAAATATCAAAAATGCGAAAAGTCCGATTCCTGTAGTGGATGCAAAGAGATTGCAGTTTTCAAAGTGATCATTCAAGTGACATCAAAAGCATAAAAACGGAACATAAAATAATTTTTTTTGGTGAATTTTCTTCACAATTGCATTTCAAAGGTCTATAGTAAACATATTAATAATGTCTGTTTCCACAATTAATGCAAAACTAAAATGGAGCGATCGTTTAACATTTAGACTAATAAAAAAACAGTTAATTTTGCTTTAAAAAATTTAAAATAATGATCTGAGCAAAAAATAACGCGAATTTTCATTTATTTGCCTCCTAATAAAGAGTAATTAGCTTGAAAAGTAAGTAAAATTCGATTTCCATATCGGATGCAGAGATCGCTTTTTTCAAAATGAAAGCATCATAAATATAAAAACGATTTTTAATAATTTATTAAAGTCAAAAATTTTAGAGCTGCATTTCATCAGGTTTATATGATGAATGTCATTAATAATCACCGACATATTCGTCAAAAATTCGGAGGAAAAAATACGGTAGAGAAACATAGCAAAACAAACAATACCAGACTTCTAATATTAAAAGGCGCAAAAATACAATAATTCCTGAATATAACTAAAACACCACCCTTGTAAGCATTAAAAAATAAATAAATAAATGAAATTAAAAAAAAAAAAAAAAACAGATAATTTTCTGCAAAAATAAGGTCAAAACATCGCACCAAAGATGTCAGATGGAGATAATTTTAATTTTAAATAGCTGATCGCTCTACCCAGAAGCAATCCCATTTTTTCTCCACCACAGCTATCTGTTTGCAGTTCTAAGTTCATTCCGCTGATAATTGCTATTATTAATATTTTCTTTATGTTTAAGTTCATAGCAGGGAGAAAAATCCTTACTCTGCACTTCCAGAGAAATCTATAACAGCAACATCACAGCAAGCCACTTTGATTTGCATATGATAAAACAAACAAGCAGAACTATTAAAGCAAAACAACTACCTTTTTTAAGTTGTTAATTTCTTGAAAAGAAACCAACAAAAAGTGCTACATTTTGCACTAAAGATTTTTGCTTGCCCGAGCATCGCAGGGCCAGGCAGGAAGTGCCGACTTTTTTTTTTCGCAAAGTTGGCGGATAAACGATTCCCTTCTTTAACTTCAGAAAAGGCCCAAAAGTTATGGGCTTTTACACAGAAATATGCTGTGCATTATTTTGATTTCAGATTTGCTTTTTGAATGAATCATGTGTGAAATGCACGTTTGTTTGATTAGCATTTTGTGAAGGGTCCGTTTTGCTTGATCGTATTTTTGTGAAGGGTCCGTTTTGCTCGATAGTATTTTTGTGAAAGGTCCGTTTTGCTTGATCGTATTTTTGTGAAGGGTCCGTTAACGGACCCGAATTTCCTCTGGCCAGACCCCTGGTCTATCTCAAAAACATTGATAAAAATTAAAACTGTTAAACTGATAACTATAATGGTTTTATGACGATTAAGTGTCAGGAGGCTGGCTTACAATTTGTCTGAACTACAATATTGCTAAGTACTTAGCGTTAGCCTCGGACATCCAGTGAAAGCTGTGAAGCTAGAGACAATGTGATAGCAGTACTAAAATGGCTGAGATGATCTGAGGCTTAAATTTGTAACTAAGGAAAATGTATCTATATTCTAAAGTTTGATTTCTTAATTCAGTGGTGGCCAACCCGCGGCACGCGTGCCACAATGTGGCACGGCAGAGCAGTAACAGTGGCACGCGAAGACTTTTTGAAAAAATTCCAAAATTGAGAGGAAAATGTCGATCACAAAATTATTGATAAAAAGTAAAACCCCCGAACTGATTAATATAATGATATTATGACGATTAAGTGTCAGGAGGCTGGCTTACAAATTGTCTGAACACTTGTATTGTACAATATTGCAAACTACTTAGCGTTGGCTTCGGACATTCAACGAAAGCTGTGACACTACTTACAATGCTTTCTAAAGCATATTTGTGCTTGACACGAATGAAACTTTCTATGCTGCAGAATGGATTCTTAATCTGCAATAGTTTCAGCTACGAGTGATGAAATTCAAAAAAAAAAAAAGTTAATTCTGCAAGTAAAATTAAGAAATCAGATTGGACAAAATTCGGTATGGTTGCACAAATGAAGATCCTTAAATTGCTTTTGTTACACTACTTGGAAATAATTTGGGGAAAAAACTTCAAAAGTATCATCGAATTATTTATTACAAACTCCTTGCTGAAGAATGAGATTTTTTTCTCCGCTGGGGCCCTACTCTCATTGTATCGTCAATATAGTTGATACCGAGAATACGGGTTTTTTGTGCCCCGTGACGTCACATCTCGTGAGACACGAATAATCGCTAATCTCAAAGCCACTTCTAATTTAAGGTATCTAGAATCGGCCGAGAAGTTTACGACAGGGTAAGAAGACGTGAGTTGTGTTCCTCGGCAGTGAGAAGCTGTTTGTTTATTGAATTTTTTCTCAACGCGGGAGTGTGCCATGTTTATAAGTTCTGAAAATGTGGTTTAGTAGGTTTTTACATTGAGAGAGTTAAGATTTCTTCTTTATTTTGAGTTTGAATTTGGGAGAGGCATCCATTTATCGGCAGTAATTGGAACTCTGCAATTTTGCCGATTATCTATAATCATCTTATTTTACTGATTAATTGGCCAAAATTTTGCAAATTGAAATTACTTTAAGGTATGCCCAAAATTTGAACTTATATATCTACTGAACCAGGGTGTCGATATAACCCAGGGGGGGGGTACATTTCCTTTAATAGAAGGAGCTGTTTACTCAAATTCTATTTTCTATCAGGGGAGGGGGGGAGCATTTCGTTTTTACCGTATCGTATTTAAGTTTAATTTTTCCTCACAGAATAATTGAATCATCGTTTTTCAAGTCTTAAAATGATAGCAAAAGCATAAAACATGAATTTGTTTCTTTCAATTCTCAAACATGCATTTTTAAATGCATTTTGGAAAAAAGATCCGCAGACATGTGATTTAGGATCTCCATTTTTCTCTTATGCATTGCCCCAAAAATAGGGACTTGTACTTAATATTTAGAGAGTGAATATATATCTCTTATTGCGAAAAGGCCAAAATATCGCGAAAAGCAAAATTGAGTCTATCAAAATCATTGCAAAAAGCGCAGCACATGCAGTAATTTTTACTCCTCTCAAAAAACAAATGTTTTAAATACACGTTTTGAAAAAGTGATACCTAGACACAGGGCACGACTTTGTAGGACGTTGAGCACGAGCTTTATGTGCTGCCCCCCCCCCCCACACAAATAAAAGCAATATAATGAAGTAGTAAAATATTTTGGATTTCAAGTTTTCGAAAGAGTATTTTTAAATGTATTCTTTATCTTGTCATAGTGCGGTATGAAATTTCTCCATTTAAAAAACTTTAGATGGATTTAAACCCCCCTCCAAACGTTGGTGCCATGGGCCTGTGCCCCATATACATATGCCTTAATTTTGCCCCACCCAGATTGATTTTTCCTTACTTAGCATTTAAAGACTTAAAATACAACTATTATTGCGAAAACAAAAATGAGTAACGCAAAAAGGGGACTTTTACTTAAAGCCTGACAGGCTTGGAGTAATCGTCGATTACGTAATCATAATCTGCGTAATCGATTACATTTTTTTGTAATCATAATCAAAATCATAATCTGAAAATGGAGCACTCGTAATCGTGTAATCGTAATTTTAATCAAGTATTTCTTGCGTAATCGTAATTGTAATCTAAGTTTGAATAATCGTAATTTAACCTTGTAATCGTGTAATCCCGACTTGCTGAAAGTTAAAAAGCTTCTAAGTTACGTTTCTACAATGCTGTGAAGAGATAAGAGTTCAATACAAGCTTCCGAAAGATTTGAGAGCTATCTCTGGCTGTTCAGTGATTGTTACGGGCTGTTTGTAAATGAGGGTAATAAAACTGAGCCCTAAGTGTTTTTCAACCTTCAGGCGCCTATCACAAAAACGTCTCCCCTTGATTTTTAGGATGGGTCATCAATTTTCCCTTTCATCAGCTGTCAGTGACAGCAACAAGCGAAGTCGTCGTTGCCTCCAGGGCTCGAGAGCTATGGCCCTGGCCACCTCGGAATAGAACAGTGGTGTCAAAATAATAACACATGCTTTCAGTTCGACTGGATTCTGTTGGGGTTCTGTCGTAACCATCGTTATAACGATTGCGATTCTGTTCACTGTTATATACCTTTCGGTGCTTTTTTTTTTCCAATTCAGGTACCTTAAATTTATGCTTTGTATTTTAATGCCGATACTATTTTTAATTAAGAAGTATATAAAGAAGAAAAAGTTGTGTGTTTCTAGATTTTTAAAACATTTGGTTATGTGTATGATTGAAATCAATAATTTATTTTTAAATATTAATTATCTTTTTATGCTTAGAATAATTTTAATATACTTTTGTATTTGTGTTTATTGTTTTAGTTTCATGTTTCTAGAAGCAATAACAGCAGTATACCTTAAAAAATCTGACATAAAATATTGTTATAAAATGATCATACAAGCAAAAAAAAAAAAGAAACTTGATGTTTAGAAATCAAATCAAAACTTGCTACCCATTTTCTAATCATATTATTTCAAGAATTGTTTGATTGTATACATTTTAAATATTAATGGAGTTGGAGCATAATACATAGAAATATAATATATAGGCGATTCTCTGCAAACTCGTCATTTTCCATACAGCATCTGTCCGGGCATGTGTTTTTGAAATGGTCGTATAATTATTATAATATTGCTCAGAAAATGAATCTATAACTTTGGCCAATTGAAGTTTGTGTTTTTCTGATAAATCATGATAGGGGTTAAGTCCCCTGCCTAGTTTATAACTAGGCAGGGAACTGTTTATTTGCACTTTGATGCCTAATATCTGCAAAATAATTCGAACATAATTAGTTATGAAGCTACTTGTAAATTTAGGTACAAATTGTGGACATAATAATTAATATGTTTCATAATTAAACTAATTAACATTGATAAAATTACTTCACAGAGAACTTTTCGCAACGACCCAGATGCATACTTTCATGACAAATGTGGCTCGGAAACTAAACAACGTGGCGTTTCAACACTGTTCTCAGCTATTTCCGCAAATTCACACTGATTACTTTAAACTTCATGCCAAAAATCATTTTCAAGATTAACGGTTTTTTTCTATTGCAGCTTTGAATTTGTGGCAGGGGACTGTTTGAAAAAGCTCCGGACAGGTTTTGGTATACTATATTAACGTAATTAAATACATAATTAGACCTTATTTCATAAAAAACATATAATTGCATTATTCTAATTTTAGATATTAATTGCCAAATTTATGTAGCCGTAATAGGTTTTTTGAAATACCACCTTTAAGTATTCAACTATAGGATTGGGACAGCCAGGGGACTGTGTTTTTGGTGCTTAGATAATTTATAGAAAAAAAAAAATAAATTGTTATCACTCCAAATACAATTGTGCCACAAAGTATTAATGCTTTACTTGTATTAAGAGCAATAATTACTTTATTACACTTTATTTTTTTTTAAATAATCGGTCCAAACAACTAATTACGAGTTCACAGAGAATCGTCCATATGTATGTTTTTTGGTGTTGGTAAAAGTTTGCTTCATGCCGAAACTTCATTTTTTGAAGTTGCATTAACACTTCGTTCTAACATTTTTCTTTTTCTGTTACAGACAAAATTTTTAGAAATGAACCGTCTTCTTGCGTTTATGTCATTAGTTTTTAACAGTAATGAAATTTTCATTTAGTAAAAAAACCGATTCTTATTAAAGTAGTACTATAAAATATGGGTATTGCATTGCTTTTTTAGTGTAAAAGTGAAGTTAATAGTATTAAACCACATACTTATCAGTATCAATGTTGTTATGTAAAAAATATGTATCATTTGTTTTTCAAATCCTAAAGAAACTTCTTTTACAGCTGAAAAGCTTAAGGCAAGAGCTGCTTATGTAATGTAGTTTTAATTTCTTCATTAGAGAAGTAATAAATAAATGATTTAAGTAAAATAACTAAATCTTATAACTCATTATGCAATATTTAATGGTGAAATCGTTAAAAAATTAAAAAGCGTCCAGAAATTAATCCACTAGTGCATGTACCTGTATCTAATCACCTATATACGACATATGGATAAAAGTTGTGCTATATTTAAGTGCACTTCAAATGGTTCACATCAATTTGGATGTGCTTTTATTTCATTTATTGCTCCTTTACTGCAGCAACGTCAGAATTCAAAAAATAAAATAAATAAATAATTAAATTAAATAAAATAACAATAAATCCTTACGTTAAGAGAACATATTAGTTGCAATGATAATTTCATTCATCTCTATATTAGATAATCAAAAATCATAATTTTTCATCTATAACGCTGTTGTCGTGAATGAATATTACGTAATAATCTATATATATATATATTCCTCACCAACCTGTAATCGCGTAATCGAAATCGTAATCGGCACATGATAATCGTAATCGATTACATTTTTTAACGTAATCTAATCGTTGCTGTAATCGTAATAGCGATTTCACAGACGACTGTAATCGTAATCGTAATTGTAATCTCCAATTTTTCATGTTTGTAATCGTAATCGTAATCGATTACATTTTCTCGTAATTGACTCCAAGCCTGAAGCCTGAATTTAAAACTATTATTGCGATAAAGTCAAAATATCGCTAAAAACAAAGTCATGAAGTTAAATGATTTAATTTAACAAATATTTTTAAATATTAGTATTATTTTTTTTAAGTATTTATAAATTTTTTCATGTTTAGTCGAAGCATTTGATACATTGAGATGAATTCGTATAATTTATTTCGACACTTTACTTCGCTTACGCTTGTATGCTCGTATGTGTTGAAAAGATGTACTAATTGCGATTTAAAATTCTAATATTTTTAAATTCCTGAAACAAAACATCTTAATCTGCCCGAGTGCTTTTAATATTTGGCTCTCGAATCTTTTTGCCATCTATTTCGGAAGCTAAGCTAAACCAGAAAGTTAAAGCAAAATGCACGCGCGAATGAGATATACTATCAGTTGATTGGTTAATCGATTTTTCCTTCTCGATACGCGGTAGAAGGAGAGAAAATTCTCGCTTGGGCACATTAGGGCTTTCAGATTAGCACAAAATTTGACAAGCGACTACTTTTTCGGCGGTTTTTGCTTGTCGTGAGGGAGTAGTAGACGTCACTGGAAGTTCCAGGAAGTTTCAGAGTAGGGCCCCTGGTGACCCTGTAGAGTTCACTGTATTAACAAACTACGAATTAGAGCTCTGAATGTTTTGTGACCTTTTCCCAGGAGAAAGAGGAGAGCATTGCAAATTAATCCTTCATTGAAATGTGCAATAACTGTCCAAAGGGAAAATGCATGTAGTTATAAGATTTTAGAATTTTAGGGAGTGTGTTTTTTAAAATGTTTGGAAGGAAAGCAATGAGGACTTGCTACTTAGGAATGAAGAATAGCAAATGAATTTAGTTATATCATCTCTTATTATCCGGCGTTAAAGTAATTTAAATTTAAGATAACACAAAGAAAGTTTCCTAAACCAATGTAGGCCATCTCCATTCTTTTATGATGAAACTTTAGCTTCTTTCTCTCTACTTTGGAGAAAAAAAGAATAAAACATTAAATTTAATACTCAGGATCATAAAAAAAAAATGCTGATCTTTTCAAATTCTTTGTTTATTTCCTGCGAGACACTACTTGTTACCCTTCTGAAATCCAAATGAGAATTACTGACCTTTTGCATTGGTAATCAAATATAAGAGTTTACTTCAACAGAAAATCATCCACGTAATATGGAAATTTGCACCAACAATTTTTTTTTCACATTTACACAATTTATCCGTCTGATGCTGTTGTAGATTTGGTTCAAAGTACGCTTCTAAACAAATATTTTTTGTTATGAATGCAAAAAAAGCTAAATACCGTTGAATATTATTTGATAGCACTTAAAATACTTAAACTTCTTAGGATTCTCAAGAATTAATCCTAAAATTAAAGACTTGGTGATACAGACTTATAAACCACATTAAGTACAGACTGTTTAATTTTTAGACTAGAATGTTTGATGTTATTTGCTTCTTTTTTAAGCATAAGTCAACTGACAGAACTTATAAAAGTGTTTATTAAAGATAACTGTTAAGTTCGGGCTTGTTTTACCTTTATGACCATTTAGATTTCAATTGCTCAGATTTACGAGGGAAAATGTTTGATTTGAGTAAGAATTACATAGCCAACCTAAAATCTATTTTTAACTTTTCAAAAATGTTCAGTTTGTTGGAAAAATACAATGTGGCACGTTGAGCTTTTTCTCTCCAGATAGTGGCACTCTTCCTAAAAAGGTTGGCCTCCCCTGTCTTAATTCATGAGTCTAATACCTTTAATGTTTCGACTAATAGAGGATGGCATGAATTTTTAAGTTTGCATCAGTAAAACTGTAGCCCTAGTGAAAAAAGGGTGCCCTTTTGCTTTAAAAATTTGCCTGAAAAACAGTGTGTTTGAATAACCTGTGGAAGTCTCAAAATTGCTCGCAAGCATTAAAAAACATCAAATGCACCGAGTAATAAATAAAATAAATTATGAGCAAATTACCTGAGCATTTTCAGTTTGACTAGCTTTGGCAATTGTAACAGGAACTATGTGTCCACAATTCAGATTTTTGTTTACAACTATTTGATTCTGCAAAGAGTTTTCAGAAACTTTCACTGCTTCACATGGAGTTTTGTTTCCCATTGCTTCAATGCATAAATTTCCCACTTTTTCGTTTTGACTATCCATTTCTTCATCAGAAGCACTTAAGAATACCCCCATTAATACACTATTTAAGGCCACATTTAAGGCAGTTTTTATGGAATCATCTTTAATTACAACATTACTGAGGGTTTCTTTGGCTATCTTTTCAGAAATCCTACGCATAGCTCTCACTGCTTCATCAGAAATTTTTTCTTGCACTATTCCTTCAGAACTATCTTGCTTCAGAATTCTTTGCGTCATTTCTCCAAGATCCTTTTTATGAACTTTTTCTTTGAGATTCATAATATTTGGTGCTTCCTTGTGACTCCTTTCCTGCACCCTTTCTTTGGAATTATTCACCAGCAATATTTCTTCATTAGTCTTTTGCTCCACTCTTCTTTCAGAAATTTTTTCTTCTGCATCTACTTTAAAAACCGGCCCTAACACATTTTCTTTGGAAATATTCCCTTCCCCAGATCCATCATGAGGGATTTTTTTTACTGTTCCTTTGGAAATTCTTTCTTTTATAAAGTCACCAGAAATTCCTTCTTCCACCACTTTATCAGAAATCTTTTCTTCTGGTGTTCCATTTAAAACTGCCTCTTCTTCTGCTATGACATCAACAGGTAAGGCAATCATATTTTCAGTGTCACAGCTAGAAATAACTTCTTTTTCAAGATGTGGTCCAGTAGTTATAGGAGCAGTATTTGATATTTCTGAATTAAAGCTCTGTGTATCAAGTTTTGAAACATTATCACAGCTTGAATTTTTTACTACATTATCTTCATCAACACACAGAGGCTGTCTTAACCTACTAATAACAGACATTAATGATTCAGAATTATGTTCACCGATTTTATGGCTAACATTTTGTTGGCCATGATCGCCATATTTAGTTCCAGTAGAAAAGAATGGTTTATATTCCATTGCATCTGGATTCAGATATGTTGGAAAATTTGCATTTTTAACAGCCGAAGCACTGGAAAAGTCACAAACAGAATTAAGAAGATCATGACAGTCAGTTTCTTGAGCTAAAGATCTGCGACTGACTAAATTATATGCAGAACCAATATCCTTCACTACACAAACATATGACTCCCCAACAACAGCAAAATGAAGATCTTTTTTCAAAAACTCTGATATGCCACCACTATCTGCTATCAAAACATTAGCTTCAATTGGAAATTCACTCAATGCTTCAATTAAAATAGGATCATCAATTTTCAGGGGTCCATGAAAGCTTAAAAATTCTTCTAAATACCTGAAAATAAATTTAAAATGCAAGTTTTGAGAAAAAATATGCTTGAAAAAAGCAAAACAAAAACAAAAAGTAATTAATTAAAATGATATTTAAATCTTATATACAACCTTAAGAACAGATAAAACAAAGTGTCACAAGCAATATGGTATGAGTGTTAAGTTTATGCTATAAAAAGAAGGCTATTATTCTTCAATGAACAGTCTAGTTATGACATCAATCTGAAGATTTTTTCAAACAATTATAGACAAGTATATTAAAAAGGCATTAAAATAACAAATACAAAATAGAATAACGGTGTATACAATAAAATTAAATAAGGAGTTGGAGGATAGTTTTTTTCAATAAACTTTGGCGCCTCTTGCCAACCCCAGAAGATCACTTAGTATTGTTATTTATTATGAAAAAAGTTAAATTACAAGGAGGAATTTAATTAAAATACAAGCTACAAACAGAACAAAACGAAAACCCCATTTCTACTTGAGGAAAAAAAAGCACTGGATTGAAACATGCATTATACAATCCTCATATAAAAAATAGTTATCAAAATTTTAATTTTGTTTCCTGAATGTAAGTGCAATGTCTAGGGGACCCAATAGAATATTTCATAATTACTATTTTGAGTTACAATTTTGCATAAATTGCATAAGTTGTGGAAAAATTCCTGCACCTCAAATCATTTTTATCAGATCCTAATGCGTATTTTAATCAAATTTATCCTAACATTCCATTTAACTTTTCACGATCAAAATAAGACTGTGAAGGCTCTTCAGGTGTTTTGTGAGAGGAGCAGTGATAGAGCACCCTAGTCTCAGGTAGAGAGTAGAGACAGAGGGTGGCGTGATCAAACAAATACTTATGCAGCCCATACAGGAAGAGGTTGCAATTTACTTTATAAAATTCATGCAACAAAATAAGAGTAGCACTCTTGGAGTCTTTGCAGGCTATTTTGTGCAGTAATTGATGCTTTTTATTAAAATGAAGTTGCTTACATGTTGTCAGGAAACTATTGCTTTCTCTCGAGTTTTACTTTGTATCCCAATTGATATTATTTTGTGTTGAAACATTTTGAAGCTAATTACGGTTTAAACTAAATTTTAGTTAAAATTTTAAACCAGTAACAGAATCTTTTGGGGTATTTACATTTGTAAGAAAAAACATGAGTCATTGTCACTAAATTCAAGCTATCTTGAGGAAAATAAAAATACTTTGGCTGAACCAAATGCAAAAAAAAACACATTTCATGTTCGAATTCCTCACCCCTTTGTATCCTCTTTGATTACCTCACCCCTCTTTTTTAATATTCATTGAGTGTTGATGAGATTCTGCCTATTTAAAATTCAAACTACACATACGAAGGGGACAAAAAGTAAAAATATTTGCTTACCTAAATATATTCTTTTCAAGAACTTCATCGAAATATGTATCTGGAGGAGATGACAGATCTTTATTTTGGCATGCAACAGCATAATGTGAAGAATTTTCAGAACCAGGAAGAGGTGGAAAACTAGGAATATAAAGAACATTGCTCAAACACTTTTCAAGAATATATTAACAGCATTTATATTGAAACCAGCACAATAGATTTTAAATGAAGTTTCAAAGACGAGATAAAGGATCATTAATGTACTAGATCAGGGCCTAAGCAGACATTAGTTTCGGGGAAGGTTTTAACAAATTACCTATTTCTTGCAAAATATATAAAGTTAATAAAATTAGATTTCATGTTCTATATTTTATGATTTTTGTTACAATAGATGTTCAAAGGGTATTAACATGAAAAATGTAAAGAAAAAAGACTCATCTTCTCCGTGAAGGGGGGGGGGGGGAATCTGGATAGACGAGTTTACTCATATACGCGCATTCGAAGTAGTATTTTTGAAATTTCTGTCTTACTACACTTATAAGATGCGTTAAATATAGAGTTTGGTACTGACAAATATGAAGAATTTTAGAGTTTTTTTTAGTGATGTTAAAAATTCGAAGGTGTATTGTTAAAAAATTATGTTTGCAAAAACTACACTAAAAATAAATACTGCAGAAAAAACACTTAATTTGTACAATTATACAACAATGATAATTTCATTTTTCAAATTCAGTTTCAAAGATTTTACAGAAAATTAAAATAAAATAACAACAATAATTTTTTCAGTGAGAAAATAAAAAAAGTATTTTAGTAAGAGTTTCGAAAAATTTCGGAGGGGGTTTGAACCCTAAAAACCCACCCCTTAAATACGGCCCTGTACTAGATAATACAAAATTTTAAATCGTAATTATAACAGTAAAGCATAGAAAGAACTCCAGAATTCAAATGAAAACTTCACAGTAACTTTTGTTTTTTAATTATAGGGTAAGTGCTCCAGTAGTCGGCCATTTAAGAGATCTTCTGTTGATCTTGGCTAACCTAGAACTTTCAGCTATCAATACAACAACAAAAACAAGGTAAAACTTTAGAATGAACCTTTCTGATAGTGAATTACCTACTTGTTTCAGAAATTAAAAAAAAATAATGTTAAAATCCAAGCTGTTGTCAACACTAGTAAATGCTCCAGTAGTTGGCCACAGAATCATTTTAGCTGAAAAATAAGCAGAATCGCAATCTTGGATGACGGGCACACCATTCAAAATGAAATGACTCATTACTAATTCAAAAAAAGTACCCAAAACTTAACTGCCACTGGTTGATGATTGAGGATAGGTACATGAATGTGTGAATGCGTCATATCTGATTTTGAATTAAAAATGTCCTATTTATGAGAAGTTTTATGTCATGGTGGCCGACTACTGGAGAATGGCTGACTAATGGAGCACTTACCCTATATGTAAAAGAAATCAAATACAATGTAAAGAGAAGAAAAAAAAACTTACTCTTCAGCTTCATGTGTTGACCAAAATGCATCGCCGTACTGAACACGGGAAATATCATTAGGAACAGGGGGATGCCTTTCATTAGGAACATGGGAATGCCTTTCATTAGGAACATAAGAATTCATTTCATTAGGAACATAGGAGTTCGATTCATTAGACGTCTCTGTTGCATTGCTAGAAAGAAAATAAAATATTATTTTGCAAAAAAAAGAAGGAAGAATATTATTTATTACTAGATCAATTTAACTATAAAACAGCAAATTCAGCACAGGTACAGAAAGAACAGGATGCCAAAACTCATCTAAATTTTCGATACCAACTTGTGAAGAGACAGAGTATTTAAGAACAGAGTAGACAAAAATCAAAAGTTTTTAAAAAATTGCCCACAGGCCCAGAGCTTTTTGTATTTTTTCAGAAAATTAAAAAAAAAAAAACAAAGCAAAACATTTTTTTTTGTCGCTTTTTTAAAGGAAAAGGCAGTGGTTTATCAGGAAAACTGCTGAAAGAGTTTATATTTTGAAAAAAATATGTTTAGAGTCAAGAAGTTTTAAAAATGTTTAACATAATTCAACAACAGATGTTTTAGGAAAACTGTTTAAATACTTCAGAAACTTCAGTTAGTCAATTGATTTACATGTTTTAGTACATTATCACATTTCAACAGCTTCACGCAAATCTAGTTCGATGTTTCAGAAATTTTGTTGCAATGCAATTAAATAGATACTGAACTTTTATTTCATTGAAATGGATATTTCATTTCATTGGTATTTCACTGTATAACTGAACTTGAAAGCGGTATTTTAAAAAATTGTACCAACATATTTTGAGTACTTCAATGCCACAAAACTTTCAAATTGTGATGTATAAGTAATTGCAATGCAAATGCATAGAATTCATTGGTGTCCTCTTGGCTAAAAAAGTAAGAGGATGGTTATGGCTGAGTACATAACACTGATTGAAAGTAAAAAGACTGATTTAAAAAGTGGAGAATCCTTAAAATAGAATAAAAACATGAAAGGAAGCCATTCAGAAGCCTGCTTGCTTCCCTCACAACAATATCACAGCATATGATTTAAATCAAATAAAACAAATATCATAGCAGTATACTATAATTACAGAAAAGTAAGGAAAAGCACTTGTTGCGGATGTGACACGACAGTCATGCCCATAACACATACGAAGCATTTTTAAATACAAGAAACTTTTTAGAACTTTAATTCTTTAAATAAGTCAATGATTGAAAAAATCATTAGATTTAAATCATTAAAATCACTGACAACCTGTAACTTACACATTATAAAACCAGGAAAATAAAATATAATGTATGGAGTGCAGACACTGCTCAAGGGACTAATAGTAAGTTTGATACAAAGATATAAACTACATAAAGACTTCTCTATACTTCCAGAAAAGCAGTTGCAGCTATTACATGCATGCATGCTCATGCAAAGCTTTTTCTACAGTCATCAGCAAATTTGTGGAATAAATAAACACACATCACTACCTGCTAATGAAAGAATTTTCAGCAAATTCATACCACTTTAATGACTTTCCCTTGAACTTTGAAACAGGCCTTGACTTGGTTATCATTATTTCAGCATTCTTCTAAAAAGAAAAATTGTAACTACTATTTCTCACAAGATAATTCAAAATAACATCAGCTTAGTTGTTATAGTATAATTTTCAATAATATTTTTATACTGCTGTGGCCAGGTAAAGGGCAGTAACTGCAATTTTTTTATTTAAATTTTTTTTGCATTTTTGAAATCTATGTTAGTACAAACATATTTTTTTGGTTACCGCTAAAAAAAACTACTTTTTAATCAATGGTAATTAGCAGTAACTGTGTTTATCGCTCAGGGCTGCCAACCTTATTAGGCAGTTAAGTGTAGTCAGAAGGAAAAAGAAGTGTAGTTTCCAGTGCTTAAGTGTAGTCTAACGAGGCTCAATATACCCCCCCCCCCCCACCATTATACAGGGGATATGCTTAAAAGTGTATTCTTTAATTTAGTAAAAATACTACAATAAACAAATGCAGGTAAAAGATATTTCAATTTTTAAATTAATAGATAATGTTGATTATACTATTCTGCAGTCTGAGTTTTCTTTTAAACAAGTCAAGCTGAAGGTTTGTCAAATGACAGCAAATTCACAGAAAAATTTTTCAAATAAATTTTTAATCCAAATTCAGACTTTCATTCCTTTTATTTAATTTAGTAATACAACAGGATTAAATAAAGAAAAACAAAAAGTGAAATATTTTAACTATGAAGATTGTTTTAATAACAATGTGAGGTAGCCCTTTTGCTTAAGCTGATAGTTCATTTGGAAATTCCTTCAAATAACATGATTTGTTGTTATGAATCATACTTATCTTTTCAATTAATAAAAAGCATTCAAAGTTTCAGTGCAAAGTTCACTCAAAGAAGGGCACCTAAGTTCACTATCCAATCAGGATGAAGACCTTTGTGTGCGCTCCGCAAGCAATTCTTTCAAGCAATTCTTTCAATCGTGAGGACTCAACTCCGGTGACGTCATCATCGATCAGATTACCTCATTGATTCACTCAGGAGAGGTGGAGATGAATAACATGTGTAACGGCACTTGTTTGGCATTTGTTTTAAATGAAAGATGCCATGCAAAATGATACAGGAATCGACTCAAAAAAGCATCATTTGGAATTACTGATGAAGGACATTTAATCCACAAGTAACAAAATAAATAAATTATGGTATGCTTCCGCAACAAATGCGTAGATTTTGTTTCTCCATGCGTAATAAGCTAGATAAATGCGTAGTTACTATTCTAAATGCGTAGTAGTTGGCAGCCCTGATCGCTACATTGGGCAGGTAAACGGCAGTATCTGCATGTCTGCAGGATGGAACACAATATGAATTGCTGTACAAAACTTGCATCAAGAAGCAGAAACTGTTTTCCTTTGTAGCTTAACTGAGCACAAGTAGGGGTATCCTAACGGGAGGTCATTGCGACCTCCAAAAATTACCTTTATTCACAAATTTTGTTGAACGCTTTGGTAAGTTTAGAGACAATATTACAACAGTGCTTGATTTAATGATGCCTAGTTGCTCCTGATTAAATGTAGGTAAGCAAGCCTGCTCGTATTTTGTCATTCTGAAATTGTGAAGTCATTCGGTAAGTTGGGACTTCCCCCACCCCCTCCCAAAACTTTACAACTTTGCAGTGCCCCTGAGGGCAAGAGATACTTGAAAATCATTATTTAAATAAAGTAATGATACTTTATCAAAAAGAAATTCTAAGAGAAAGGTTTTTAATTTTACAGACCTCCGGCATTATATATTTTTAAATCTTCATTTATTTTTCGTATTTGTGTTTTAAAAACAATGGAATAAAGTTGTTCCTTGCTATTGTATAATTATAAAAGCTAACAAACAAGGAAATGCAAGAGAAGCTTACCAGCCGATAAATAAAAATGCAGCTATAGAATGATACCACTCGGTCTGTTTTTCCTTTCAAATAAAGTTACTTTCCACTAGCAGATGATATTTTTCACAATTTCAGAGATACATGAGCAAAATTTGGCAAACAACAAACAAAAATGCAGCAATGAATTGATTTCATTTACATTGTTTTGTTTTCTTTTAATTACAATTGCTTTCATGCTAACAGACGATATTTTTTGCAGTTTAATAGCAAGCAGTTGCATTTTTAATAGTTCTATGAGAACAATCATTAACACAACAAGTATTTCAGGCGCCTATTTTTCCAAAGGGATTTGTTGTTTTCATGCTGAGTACAAAGCATTAAGTGAGTTGTAGTAGCTTTAAAAAATGTCTGAAAAATCTTCCAGTTTTGCATAATACAATATAGTTTCATTATATTTTTAAATTATATTTCGTGTTCGTTTATATTGACTCTATATCAAGTGGATACACGGTATTTATGTACATTTTTAAGTAAAACATATCATTCAATATGCAATGATACATTTTGTAATAACATAGCTACTCCGCATGATACCGAATATGTAAATACTGTACATTTCAGGGGTCCCGTTGACGCGCTATAGCGCGTAAAATACGCGGATTTCAGGAAAAGGACCCGATATTTGAAACTTAGCGCGTCCGGAGGGACGTGCTATTTCCCTTGGCGGCAATTAGTTTCAAATTTCTCAGAAGAAAAATCAGAGAAAAGGAGTTTACTCTTTTCTTTAAAAGATTTTTTATATACATCCGGCCGAGTTAACTAGCTGTTAAATAGCTTTATAGTTATCGTTATCAATGCAAGCTAAATGCTCTATTGATCAAGACAGTCTGCTTTCGCTCGCTTGGACTCCGACACTTCACTTCACACCTCCAGGGTCCCCCGTACCTACCACAGCTTCGTGGTTTAACCGGGATGGGGCCCTGAAGGGCGCTCTGTTCTTAATTTTGAACCAGAACCTAGGGTCGAGCAAACCCTAGGCCCAGCACCCCCAGAGGTATCGTTTCACTTGGAGGACTTTGTGACCACGACATTTTTAACGCCTCCCAGCCTCCATTAATCAAGGCGGTGGATCTTTGATCGGCTGGGATCGAACCCGGGTCCCTCCGGACACGAGTCCGATGCCTTACCGATCGGGCCACCACGGCCCGCTTGGACTCCGACAGCAGGGATCCCGCGCAACTCCCTGCTGTGGGACCCTGAGGGAGCACTGGCAGCTATCACTTCTGGAAACTACTGATTTATCAGAGAATAAAGCATTAGACTGATATTTTACGATGGGGTAATGTAAAGACGGTGGACACGCACAGGGCCTAATATATGCGTATTCTTTGCCTTATCTGCGGCCATCCACAGGGTTGGGGGAATAGTGGGTCGTCATCTGGTCAGAAAACTGCTAATGAGGTCTGGATCCCCCTCATCCCTCGTCCCCTATTTCTTGGAACTCTTCTTATCTCGTCCACTAATGCCCACCACCTTTCTTCGGCCCTACTTCGACTTTATTTTCAATCAGATGTCAATCGCGGATTACCAGATTCCCACGACTGTGAACGGTGTCCGCACGTTCATCTAAAAGCATCTTTGCAATCTGTGACATTAATTTTTTCTTTAAATATTTCAAAATGTCTAAAATATGCAGTTTCAATGAAAAATGGAAAACAGAATTCAAATGGCTTGAATTAAGGGATGGAAAAATGTTTTGTGATGTTTGTTCCCGAGCATGCATGAAAAATTCTTTCACCACAGGTTGCACGAATTTTCAGCACAGTACTCTTTTGCGTCACATAGACATTAATGGAAAAAACATCACAAAGAAGTTCCTTAAAGGAGGAAAACTTAAGAATTTAATGATGATATCTTTAGATGGACCCTCTTTAAATGAATCAAAAAGCATTATTGAAAAAGCAAACACTGCTTTTTTTAAGAAAAATCGGTTTGGTGGATCTCAATTTTAATTTATATTTAGAAAGAGAATATTTCCTTCTTAATTTAAATGTTTAACCTGATGAATGTTTTAATTTTTTAATACATATGTGAAGTTTATCAAATTATGTAATTGTGTCGCTGATAGTCTGAAACAGTAATAAAATAATTGTGAATACCGATTTTGTACATACTACTTTTTTACTTATATATTAATAGTTTTAATTCAACATTATATTCAATTGAATTACTTCTGCATATATATATATATATATATATATATATATATATATATATATATATATATATATATATATACATTTTTTTTTTTTTTTTTTTGCGGAGTTGGAGGACCTACTATTTTCAAAATGGACCCACTTTTTCAAAAACAATGTGCCCTTGGGACCCAGCTTTGTGAGCACCCAGGGGGACCCCTAACATTTAGTAGCATACTGTGCAGTTACTGCCGACTGCCAGTCAATTCTGTATGATAATTACAGATGAAAAAGGCAAGTAAACAGTAGTATCTGCTTTGCCGCTCTCTGAGCTTGCGAAATCAAAATTCAAGCTATTACCCAAAAAATATTTTGGTATGAACATATAGTATTGCCCATGTTCATAGTTCAATGTTTTATTCATGTTTGTGGGAAATCAAAAACGCTTTTCTTCAAATATCTTGAAAACTCATTTAAACTGCCATTTACCTGCCGACGACAGTATACATTAAAGGTGTAATGCCATTAATGGATTTGAAAAAAAAAAAAGAAAGAAACAGTTGGAAAGAGTAAAAATCACAAAGAAGTTATTTTATTTTATAGGTAAGTATATATATGTAGTAAGAAGTTTACAGGTAATTTACAACTAATAATTTCATCATATTTCTGAGAGAATAATGGCAATTAATAAAACTCTGTAAAAATTAGAACGTCTGCACTCTTGTGCGTCTTTCACGCAATCAATCTCAAAATGAAGTAGATTTTCAAAATTGTCGATTCGAAATAAAACAAGTCAATAAAGTCGAAAACAGTGAGCTCAGCTGATTGCTAAGTATTCATAAACATTGAGATGAATTAGGTTTAATTCTATAAAGGATAGAAGTACAAAAATACATACACTATTTCCAGGTGATGTATCCTCTTTTCCTTCACTAAAAGGATCAACGTCCACTAAATTCAAAATTCAAAATGGAAATTAAGTTTCTTACAGTTTATAAAGTAAGAAATTAACTATTTAAACTTTGAAAACGGATAATACTGAAAATAGAGATTATAGTAGAGAGGTTTTTATACTGCTGAACTCAGAAGTTTATCTTATCTCATTTCTTTAACATACTTGAAAACTTACAGCACAATTTAGATGGGACCAATTTACTAAAAAAATAATTCAATCACCAAAGCAGCAAGCAGTTGTAACTAAGAAATGAAATGTATTCTGAAATGTAGAAAAAAAGCAAAGAACATGAAGTATAACAAACTCTTTGAGCTTTACATTTTTAGCTAGTTTACACACTACCTACACTTAAATTTGTAAGAACCTAGGATCTAAAACAACTTTCTCTTTAAACTGAATAAATGAAGAAAAAAAAAAAAAAACATGTATCCACTAAAGTCACCAGTATACTGCCGTGCTAAGTACAAAAGTTGTATCTGCTTTTTTTAAGAAAATTGAGTTCTCGCCACCAGGTGGCTCTTTGTAACGTATTTTACCTAAAATATAAAATTATATGGTCATTTGAGAATGGGGAAATAGAAAAAAAAATGTGAACAAGTTTTATCTGAATCAAATACATGGTGGCGCAAAATTTGAAGAGTTTTCTCAGTTTGAGCTTGACTGCAGATACCACTTTTGCGCTTAGCACGGCTGTATACTGCTCTACATATACAAAAGTCACTTTTGTATAGCTGACTATGTATTGAACTTATGCATGCCATTATCATCTCTTTAGCTGCAGGTCACACTGATTCAGAAATTGCTGCTCTCTTAAAAGTTGCTTGATCTTTTGTTTATTAAGTTCAGAAACAATTGGGAGCTTGTGGTTGCAGTTTGCATAGAAAATTAACAAATTCTGACAGCATCAGGAAGTCGGAATTCGTTAGCCGTGTACAAGCTATTCGATAAGGAATCTGGGAAATCAAAGAGGGCACTCACCAATGAGTTGCAGTTTGAGGAAGCTACTACCAATGTTTGGTTTATGAGGACATCAGTTACAAATCACACATAAAGGGGAGAGGACAGTTCATGTAAGACAGGACCAAGGTTAACCGTTTGACTAGGGCTAAGGGCTTTTTCAACAAGCTCAAAAATCCCGAGGCGCCATGACTTTTCTCGTTTCCCAGAGAATTTTGTTCAGGAAAAATCTGGTGAACCCCAAAAATGATCAATGGCTATGTACAAGGCCCTCTAAGTGTCAAGAGCCCACTTAAAACTATTCATCCCATTTGAGGTTCATAACAGGTGCTTATAACCGACTATTCCAAATGTCTATTACCCTATTGAAATAGTAATTTTCCTGCACTCAAGATTAATCTGCGCTTGACTGTAATAGCATAAAAAACTATCAAAAAATTAAAAACAACTAAGGTTTAAATTTTAACTCAATGCATATCAGTCAACACTCCTAGAAAAAAATCCAGTAGATGATTACCATGCACTGCACTATATCATTTTTTATTACTATTTAAGGAAGAACATGGATTTCGAACTTACCCTTTAGTAGTGTTCGAAATAAGAGGTTGTTAGTCACGTTTTGTAAACAAAAATTGCAATTTGATGCCTGGATATCAAGCTCTAGGTGACAAATCTAAAGCCCTAAGTTTTGGATTGCATTGAAGCCTTTTTCTCTGACTCACTGTGACCCAGATCTGTGATTTATCCAAATGATTTATAAAAGTAATTTTCAATGTGATCAATTTTGTTTCAAAAATAATTTTCTTTTATATATTTTACAGATATTTTTAAAACATGAGCTATTTACAATGTGGAGAATTTCTACTTCTAAACATTTTTTTAAATTTATTTAGATACATAAAAAAAAATGTTTTCATCATTTCAAAAAGGAATGCTCATCATTACAAATGGATTACACACAAATGCAGCAAATCGTGCAAACAGATTGACAGGAACAGATCAAGTTAGGCTACACACTAAATATGCATAGGGGAGGCGATTGTTTTTGCATAAAATTTGCCTGGTCACTCATTTCCTCAAGTTAGCAGTGTAGATCTAAAAATCAAGTATCAACTGGTTTGGTATCAGTGACTTTAGAAGGTTTGATAATCCAGGGATGATTGTGAGCTCATGCAAAAATACCTGAAAGTTTAAAAGAGAAAAATGTGTATGTGTGTGTGTGTGTGGGGGGGGGGGAGGCATATTTCATATATTCGCATATATTTGAATAGTTTCAAATAGTTTTTAGCCAAAATATTGTGCTTGCGATAAAACCAAGTGTCAATGAGTAGTACAGATACTTTTGAGCTAGTGTTGAACAAATTATCTCCAAAAAATTATTTTAAGGAGAGAATAAAAAGTTATACAGGATTACTGTTAGTGGTGCGAAAATATTCATAAAATAATGCAAGTTGCATTTGTTATTGAAATAGTGGAACAGAATTCATCTAGATGCATTACCTGTAAATCTCCTAATCAATACAATATGATTTGAGTCAAAGATATATTTATAAATACTGAAGTGGAATACTATTTGAAGATGTTATGCATGTGTTAAAAAATTTAAATAGTGGAAACAAAAATACAATTAAGCCAGAGATTCAGCATTTAAATACTTTAAAAGAGCATGAAGTTTTGTTTAAAACTTTTATTTTAATAATTTAATTAAAACAAAAAGAAATGTTATGTTTGCCTTTCAACAAAAAATAGCAAGCATCGAATATGAAAAATATCTGATTCTCACAGCGGATATAAGGAGATCTCAATTTTCAAAATTAAGGCGCTTAAAGTATGAAAATGGCATATAAGAGAATTCAAATAAACTTACTTCAGATTTACAATTGAAAGCTCTACGATAAACATATTTTTACCATCCACAAAATAGAAAATGGGGCGTTCGGAGAAACGATATCGTTTGAGTGGAAAAACCGTGCTGTAGACGGCATGGCACCGTACTTATCGTTGCAGTATTACCGTCCGACTTTCGTCGTTGTCGTCTCGTTAAGTGGAAAAGCGCCGTTAGTGTGGAAATAAGTTGAACAAACATTAAAACCTTTGTTGTACTTTTTTTGTATGTGATTTTCAAATTTTGAATGTGAAACTGCCTTTGATTTAAACAAACACCCAACTGAAGCGAAAATAAAATTGAATTAGAGCTTCAAATTTTAACTTTTTTGACATTTTGATTTTCATAAAGGACACAGAATTTCGCTCGAAATTCTTACATTTATGATTTTTAAAAAAAATCAAAAGATATTTCATTTATTTGTCTTCCAAAGGGAAAGAAGCATAAAAAATGAGAAAAATTCTATTATCATATCGAATGCGAATTGATTGCATTTTTTAAAATGAAGGCATCAAAATAGAAAAAGATGCAAATAAATTAATTTACTAAGTAAAATAAAATAGAATGGCATCTTAACTTTTCTATTTGATGAATAATATCAATAATTATCGGTATAATCATCGAAAATTCGAAGGAGAAAAAAATACTGAAGGTGGGAAGATAAAAGCCCAATTAAAAGTATTTTATTTCCGTTATTTTTGAATAAGAAAATACCGGAATCGATAATGAAAATACCGGAAATCCGGTAAAATACCGGAACACAATCACCCCTGGATATCATTAGAAAAGAGAAGAAAGATACATGAATTTCCAAAAATCGATTTCACACTAGTTAACAAAGACTGCAAAGCGGCAAAAAAATTTCTAGACCATGAGCTGTGCTAAAACCAATGTACACATGAGCTAGTTTGGATTTTACAGTACCTCCCACGAAACCAAATATTTCTACTTATGTCTGAGTATGACATAGATGCTCAAATATCTACGAAAACAGCAAATCCAGTAACTACAAGCAAACTTAAAGTGAACTCTACCAGCTAAGTTCATATACTACAAGTTATCTCTTAGCTTGGCAGTCAGTGTATTACATTAACATGGGTGTACATCTACATTAGGGTGGGGCGAAAAATAAAAAGTTTTTCAGATCAACTTCTAATAGTTGCCAAAAGTTGTCTTTGGTGATAGTTAGCTTTTGTGCAAAATTTGAGAAAAATCGGTTAATATCTTCAGGGGGCGCTGCGATCGCAAAGTTTTACCATAGCTTTGTTATGGATTTTATGGTTAAAATATCAAAAAGAATGCTTTTAGCTAGTCTCTTTGCGTTTTTTTTACTCAAAAGATGTTTTAATGCATTAAAAGCATATGAAATGACTCACAAACATTATTTTATATAATATATTTATATTTCAAAAAAATCACTTTTTTTCACGTTTTTGTTTCCTTTTAAATGCTTGAAATATAAATATATCATATAAAATATTTTTTGTGAGTTATTTCATATGCTTTGAATGCATGAATATATCTTATGAGTAAAAAAAATGCAATGAGATTAGCTAACGGCATTATTTCTCATATTTTAACCAGAAAATCCCGATAAAAGCTATGATAAAACTTTGCGATCGCAGCGCCACCTGAAGATATTAATCGATTTTTCTCAAATTTTGCACAAAAGCTAACTATTACCAAAGACAACTTTTGGCAACTATTAGAAGTTGATCTGAAAAACTTTTTATTTTTCGCCTCACCCTAATCTTTATTCAGTTAATCACCAAAGTTTTATTTTTTGAAAGTGTGAAAGACCACGGATAAGCTTCCACAGATAATCAAGAGCTCATTGTAATAAAAACAAATATTTATTCAAACACTTACTTACCTGAAAATGCAGATTTTGGGGTCAATAATTTATCCGAGGCTTTAGTTGAACAGCCTTCAGTTTCAGTATTAGGTTTATTTGCCGTAACGGTTTTTGCTGTTTTAAGATCACTTACAGCTGAAGGAGACTTCTGTGAAACATCACAGTTCTTTTCAGTAGCCGTAAAAGAGGTTTTCCTCGTCTTGGCATCAGTCCCTTCTTCACTCAACGATGAAGAATTGGATACAGCCTCCGGATTTTCTAAGTCTTCAATAGGAGCTGAAGATGAAACTTCACTTTCAGTTTCATTTTGAGATAACTTGGAAGAGGAACTGGAAGGATTTAAATCTTCATGTGAAGGTGCTTCAGATGCAGAGGATATGGAATCACATCTATTACTATTCCTTCTTTTCTTTTTCTTTTCTTCTTTGGCATCACTTTTCTTTTCCAATCTAAAAGGATTTTTTTTAACAGTACAATTACAAAAATGCAATAAAATAAAATTCTTGTTTTTTCAGATTATATGTATTTTATTTACATTAGTTACAGTTAACATTTCAAATTTTTAATTACTGTAAAAAACCACGTTTTTATGTGCCTCCAAAATCCATGAAATACAACGACAATGCAATTTTTTGGTTTGCAGCCTTATTTTTACTGTTGAAATAGGACGAGCAGTATTTCTCCTTTCTCAAATCCACACAGTTAGATTTTCTTCCAGCTTTCCATATCAGACATTTCTTGTCCTGTTTGCTCGTTTGTTTTGCAGTATTGCAAGCACACTTATTCTGTCCTTCTTCCATTGCCGTATGAATTTTCTCATCAACACTAAGTTTACAAGTTGCAGTTTGATTCCCAATTCGCTCCGCCTTCTTTACAAATACAAAGTTTATACTCCCCGGTGTAACTTTTAAACCTTTAGGAGCCATACTTTTTATCAAATGAATGCTATAAATTATAGAAGAACTATACAAATCTAGGAGCACTCTCACAATGTCGTAATTAGCTCTTCGAGGAAGCGAGAGCAAAGTGAGCTAGTCAACTGCTAAATAAAGGGGGGTGCGAGCATCTCTTTTTTGTAGGACAAGGTTGACAATTTGTGTCTCCCAGAACCTCAACAAGGACCCGGTTATAAATTTCTATCCTCCTTCTCCTATCCCTTTATCTTATGTTAAAGCACTAGGAAAATGTTAATCCCCTTCCCCACTGCCTTTCTCTTAGCCATCAACCCTTTTATGTTGCTTTTTTGGATTCCCTTACGTTTGTACCTCATAAAAGAAACATAAAAACACCCAAGTGGTCTTTAAAAGCCCTCCATTTATTTTCCTAGAATTAAGTTTTAAAGTTTAAGTAGCTGTTAACTATATTGCTCTATTCAAGGAACTCTGTCCCTTTATTTGTTTACTGTCTTAATGTCTGAATAGGTGTTAACCCTCCTTCTTGCACAGTGTCAGCAGAGATAGCTGACAGCTACACAGCAGAGTTGGGGAAGCACACAAGTCTTGGCTTCACAGGGACACCAGTTAAGGATGTCAGAAAAGATAACAAAATGCTTTTGTTACTGACCCTGTGGCAGATTTTTTTTCAGCTTTCTGCAACAAATTTTCTAGAACCAATTTCTTTCTGCAACACTAGAATATTCTTCAATAATAAATATATGCAACATTCTTACAGCAACACAAGGTGTTTACATTTATAAAAATGTTAACATTAATACTATAGATTCATAGGGTTTTTTTTTTTTTGGTGGCTGTTTTATCTTATTTTTTTTCTTAGCCTTTTTTTTTCGAACAATCGCAAAAATCTTTCTGCACACTGTCTCCCTGATTCTGCGACAATGTCACCGTGTTGGCAGCTTTCTGCCACAGGGTTACTGAAGTATCCTATCTGCATTTTTCTACCCCTTCCATCGATAATTATTCAAGGGAAAGCTGGAAAAGAGATTCTTCTGATCTTAGCATTGTATGTTGAAGTTAACAAGGTTTTCCCGGCCTTTTATTTATTCTTCGAATTAGCAACTTACTTCTGGTGTTATTATCTGGAAGAAGAATCAGCACAAAAGCAGCACCATTGTATGAGCAGCAGTAAAGATGAAATTGCATTTTTTCACGCAGAAGTCGCAGCCCATACCCAGGTTTTTGTGGTAGTTTTTTTTAAATTCTTACATATATTTTTTAATTATTCAAAGCAAGTTTTCTCATGTGCTCCAAAATGCTGATCAGTTTGCTTTTTAACGTTCAACACATCCATGTTTCAATCATTATTGAAGTATTTTTTGAAGTCAATTATTTCTTTAAGTTTCATTGTTTTTTGTGATTATTCCTTGAATGTCTTCACATAATTTATTCAGGGTAGAGCTGTTTTTAAATTAAAACTAGTTATAAATTTATAGCTTACTTTTTAAATTAATGTCCATTTTTTCCTGATATCCTTTTATGTTTTTAAGAATCACAAACTGCTACTTGAAACTTAAAAAAAAATCGTTCTACTTCATAAAACTATTTTAAAACAAGAGGAAATTCAGAATTGCTCGCATCAACAAGACAAAATAAAGCTGTTTGTCATTTCCTTTGAAAAATATTGAAAGCGCTGTGCAATAAAATAAAATTCAGACTAACATTTTCATGGATTTAGCAGCACCAATGCAGAGATGCTAACTATAAAATTAGACAAGATTTCTTTTGGTCGATGCTACATTGCAATAATAGCACGGTACAGTTTTATATATTTTATTCTATAAAAATGAGGAGGATATAAATGCCATATATTAATGTAAATTTGTATAAAAGTAGGTGTAAAATATATGTATATTAAAATTGAGCTACTAAAATTATCAGAAAGCTGTTAGTCATGACAAAGTGTTTGAAACTTACTTTGACTTCTTTATTTTTTGAGGCTTCTTGATTTCACTAGAAGCAAACTATACAAAATCATTAGCAACATATAAATAAATTAATGCAAATATATCATAAATTAAAATCAATGAAATATCAATTGTTCATTAAACAAATGAAAGCATACATTATAATTAGCGATACAAAGTTATTTTTTCAACTACTGTATTTTGGGTGAAAGTGCAACAGCGCCTGTGAGATATTTGTTTTAATGGGATCAATTGTCAATCTTGTGTAAGAAAATGCTTTACTTCTGCAATCCCAAACTTTGAAACAACTTAGTTTCTGCCATTTTATTCTTTTGTTTTTTTAAACTCAATTAATATTATTAAAATTTTTCTCTTGAATTTCTAGTAACATTTTTTGTGCATTTTGTTAACGAACTAATTCTCAAGTGATTAACTATGCAAAAAAAGAAAGTATTGATTCGATTTCTCTTTTCTTCCTCTAATTGGGCTTTTACAGTAAAGTTTTTAATTAATGTATATACTTATTTCATTAGTATTTAGTTTTAAGGGTTGAACTAAAACTGAGAAAATTTTCAGATTTTCGTGCATTGTCCAAGAGATATTTCAGAACTTTTATATTGCTAAGTCCAATGCAATGGTAACAAGGATCACAGCTATCAGCTTAATGAAACTGTTTATGCTACTGTGCATTAGGGTGGAGCGAAAAAACTTTTTATTTTATTTTTTTAAGCTTGTATGCGGAAAACGTGCCTTTTGTACATAGTAACTATACTGCAAAATCACAATATTTTCTGACAATTTTTTGATCTCCCTTCGCCTTGCTGAAAAACTGGCATTTCGAGGTTTTATGCCAAAATACTGCATTAAAAGACTTTGTAGGGCACTTTGATTGTCCTACAATTTTCTTTCACCTTTTCCATCGATAGTTACTAAAATTGACATTTTTCATACTTCACTTTAATTTCGGTGGATGGCATCAGTAGTTATTAGAAAAATAATAGGTTATTTTCCCTCCTGTTATCATTAGTTTTGCAGCAGTCCTCCTGTAAGTGTAGTAGATATTCAAAGGTTAGTTTCTTTTTATATAGTGATGGATTTTTATTTATGACTTTGTAACTACGTTCAGTCTGTATTCAACCTGGCTTATTATATTATTGCTAATATTATTAGATAATACTATTGCTATTAAATTACAATACGAAAATGCGAAACCATAACTATTTCAGTTTACTGTTAGATTGGAATCGAACTATTTTTAAGCTGAAAATCAATTGAAGTTGTATATTTGTTTTTCAAAGAGGTATTTTCTACCATATGAATAATAAAATTGTTGCATAAATAATAATATAAATATATTGTGATTATTTATGAAATAATAACAGGCATGAAAGTGCCAGTTGACAAAAAAAGCTGAACTTTTCGCAGGAGCTAAATTAACGCCACCGAACGCATATACCATGTAAGATGAGGTTGCAGACATTATTAAATGCCTTAAAAATGTTTCATGTACATATAAAAGTACATAACCGAAAAACAAAATCTTACTTTCATTTCTGGAAATATTTATTTCGCACTAAGTCAAGAGTTTAAAATCAATTATTTTCATAATTACCAATTTATGAAAAGAAAAATAACTTTGTTCAGAATTTTGAATATTGTAAATTCATAAAATACACTCAGTTTTCACATGACAGTTTTATTTATGTAGCAGGTGGAAAATCATTTATAAAAATGTCAAGCAATTTTGAAGATCTACCACTGGATAATCACAGACATGACAAATGATATTTTCAGGGGTGCAAGTGACCAAATGTGGTTTGGGAGCATCTTCGGGAGCAAGAAATTCTTTCCTTTAATGACCTAATGAGAGCACTGCTGCTAGTAGCATGGAAAATTCTATTTTAAGCTTTTAAAATTATAATTTTACAAATTCAACTTATCAAAATACTGCCTTTCAGTACAAAGCCATAATTAAACATTATGTGCTTGATCGTTTCAATTGTTTTCCAAAAAATGAAGCAATGGATAACCTAATGCTTATTAAAATCAAGCTTGCAAAAATTAATAGGTTTTTTAAATCGAAAAAAATAAATTATTTATTTTCAAAATATAAGCTAAAATACGCTAATGGAAGGTATCTATTGTCGAAATAACGGTCAATTGTCAAAAATATTAAAATGTTTGCAAGATGCATTTGGATTGAAATCTTCAACATAAGAAGCTTCGTCCGCCACGTAAACGCTAGATGTTGACATGCTTCTAAAAATAAATTTATTTTTTCTCAAAATAAAACATAAAATAAGTTAAGCTGAGGTAGCATATGTCAAAATAATTTTGGATTGTGAAAAATATCAAAATTTTTGCAAGATGCAAAAGGATTGAAATTTCAGACAAGGAGAATATTTTTCGCGACGCACGTGTTCAGAATATTCCTATAGCAACCGTCATAACGTACGGTTAACAAAAGCAGAAGTTATGCCACTTTTTCGCGATATTCGCTAGAAAAACGGCCGTTTTGGCGCAGTCAGGCGCAATTTCAATCAAAAAGTGCGTTTGAGAGCAGGATGGCGCAAGATTCTTTATTTGACGCAGCGTGGCACAATTGGCGCAGCACTTGCACCACTGTATTTTAGAGAATTTATCAAAATAAAAAATGATACGAAAATAACTGATAAGCTAGTGATTTATAGTCGGGTTTATAGCCCTCCCCCCTCATTTCCTGTCATGAGTTCTCGACGGATTTGCATCGATCTCAGAAACAGTGCTGAGAGCTTTCAAAAAGCGGATTTCCGCGTTAAAGCGGAAAACTTTCATGCCTGAATAAACATTACATTTGTTGTATAAATCAAATTGATTACAGTCACAAGAGATGAAGTATCATGCGTAATATTTGGCTCTCCAAGAAACTTCCCGTTCCAACTTACACCGATGTTATGAAAAAATATATGCAACTACGATAAGATGGAAACGGAAAATACACACCATTATTTGATAGATTGCACAAACGTTGTTATGATGTGAAAGAGATCTGGACAAAGACCTACCTTCGTGCGGTAAGCACTTGCGATTGAAAAACTGAGATCATTCCACAACAAATACAATACGATCCTGAAGGTTTACAAAGGGAAAAAAGACAATATCAACTACCGACGCGAAGACTGACTGACTTTCGTAAATAAGCCAATATCCTATTTGATCTCAGCAAATGTCAGTGCCTCGACATGACATCAAACTGCAATTGCCTTAAAAAATTTAAAGTTCCGGCAAGGGAATGCATTTTTCTGCATGATCAAAGAGGAAAAAGAAGGATCATAAGCGGTGAAAAAATAAGGGGGGGGGGCGGCGAAATTGAGGAGAAAAATTAAAAGAGGGAAAGCCATTCTCAGTCCAGTAAATAAGCCAAGTATCATACAGAGGAAAAATACATCCAATTTTGCCGATACTGACAGTATCGAGGAAAAATCTCACTCTTTGGGTAGTGTGACAGATGACGGATACATACCTGATGAAAAACTAATTGAGACTAAGGCAAAGACAATGTGAAATGCAAGAAAAGGACAATCTCTCTACCTTCACTTGCTAAAGCTTGCGATCAGATCGGAGTCTCGGACAGATCGGCTTCTGCATTGGCAACATCAGTTTTGCACGATGTTGGTCGCGTGTGGCCAATCGACAGATCTAAAGCAATAGATCGAAGTAAGATCCACATAGAGAAAGAAGAAAAACTCGTAGGAAACTCGAACAAAATAATAATCAGATTAATCAGGCTCATCGTGAAATAGAGGGAATATATTTTGATGGTCGAAAATAGTAAACTTGAACACAAGTAGTCGACAGTGACAGCAATTATCACAGAAAACTCCTGACAGAAGGATATATAACCATTGCAGAGCCAGGTTTTTCTTACTTCAGCCTCATTACTCCGACATCAAGCTTCAGAAAAGACATTACTGAGGCAATAGTCTCTGGTTTCATAGAGAAGAATGCACAAACGGAGAGAATTAAAGTTATAGGGTGTGATGGCATGAATGTGAACACAGGTACGTAGAGTAGGTGTTATACGACGACTGGAGGAAACATTAAAGCCTCCTCTGCGGTGGCTGTTATGTCTGCTAGAGGACCACGGGACCTTTCTGGAGATATTGGAAAACGGCTTGCTACGTGCACAAATCAGCCTGTTACTTCCTTTTCCTGCAGTTCCAGAATTACATGTTAAATGGACGTGATAAGACGTCCAGAGCCGTCAGTGGGTTAAACCCATACAGTTGATAGAGGAGCTGTGTCCATTCTAAACCCGAAGAAGTTAACCTCAGATCAATGCTATCTACTGAAAATGTGCAATAGCATTAGCAAAAGTGAATGTAACTTTACTTTAGCAAATAGAAACCTTGATTGCCTAAATCACTCACGATGGATCACTACAGCCAATTGGGTTCTTAGATTATATATTAGTAAATTGGAACCGTTGGAAAATTTAAAAACTTGAAGTTTCCAAATCACACTCAAGACGTGGACAGATATGTTAAGCTGGTGACAGACAGCTCAAGATGGGTTCGTCCGTACTGGATTTGCTTTACGAGAGCCAATGCCGAAATTTGAGACAAAACGTGAATTTTCGCATTTTACTTTGTAAATATTTGTCACATTTTATTGTATTTTTGCATTAGTGATCTATTATTTTATTTAGTATTTTGATAGTTTACTGCATTAATTATTATATTTGTGATATTTTGTTGTGCTTGAACCTGGCTAAACTGAAAAACAGTTTGTCTGATGTACAGTCAATTTTTTGCATAATGTCACCAAATATTGCAAAAGGCCGCGAAGGGAGATCAAAAACTTTTTCAAATCTCTTCAAATTTTCACACTCTGTTTTAGTGACCAAATGGCACATTTTGACACATCAAGCTATTTGAAATTCAAAAAAAAGTTTTTTTCGGTCATTTTCGCTCCACCCTACTGTGCATGAGACTACCAGGATTCTGACAATCATGAACTATACTGGGATCGAAAGTAACTTGTGCTTCAAACACAAAAACATTCTCATACACGATCCAAAGCAAAAATATCTCACCGTATTGCAGAGTTTTTTTTACGTTGTTACTGGAGTTACTCAAGAGTGACAACCCACAAGTTATTCTCTGATCAACCTATAGTTTTTACTGACAATGTTAAGGGCTCAACAGCCAAGAACAGATGTTGTTTATAGTACAGACAAGAAATCTGGTAAAGTAAAAAGCTCAATAACTTATACAATTTCATAACATAGTTGCACAATGTGATATAATTTAAAAGTCCCATCTTCATGCCAATAACAAAGTTTAAATATGAATAATCCTTATACAAAAATATGTGAGGGAAACAAAATTAAAATTATAAATGAATACATCTTTTAATGCACTATTTTCTGCAACAAAACAAATAATTGAAAATCCCAAAACATTGAGTTTTAATGCTGGTTGTATGGGAACTTCGTCCAATACCACTAAAATCGCTAAATTGATAGAAAATTTGAAATTTATTTTTATTTCCAAAGATGTCTCACTGACTTGATGATATCAAATTTTCTAATCAAGTGGACATGTTCGTGACTCTCACTTCAGTGTGCATTGCAAATAACACCACAATTTTTGGCTTTAGCAAAAAAAAAAAAAAAAAAAACATAAACACCCTTGTGAAGTTTTAATCCAACGTTAAAGATGAACAAATATACAGGTATACTGCAGACACGTGTTTCGGGGCTAAAAGGAACCCCTTTCTCAAAGCATGTAGTGTGAGCTTTAGGATGAAGAATCATCCGATAACAAAAGACAGTATAAATGACAAAAACTGGATAATAACAAAACAAACAAGACAATGCTTAGAGCCGAAATTTATTACATGAAACCATCAAGAAAAAGCTGTTAAGAAATAAATTTCCAAAAGATTTGAAAGATCATAAACACTGTCAAATGAATGAAATCACTTATGAATAAATAAGCAATAAATTTGCAAATAGGTAAATTATGTACCGAAGCAATTGTCACACACAGAAAAAACAGCAGAAAGAAAACAGAATGTAATAAAATGAAATGAAATTATTAAAAACGTGAGCAAAAAATTGAAATGTAAAGATAAGCGACACGAACAGCCAAAGGTTAACAAATATAATTTATACAAATGGACGCTAAACAGCAGAAAAATAAGGAATAGCATTTAGATCGTTAACTAAGTCAGAACTGTTTTTCAAAATGTGAAAGGATTCCCAAAAATTAAGATCTAATGGGTTGGGGCATTTATGGACAATTTGAAAAGAATTAAAATCGAAAGAATGATTCTTGTCCCAACAATGTTGCGCAATACTAGACTTATTTAATTTTTGCTTTTTCACATACTTCTGATGTTCTTTTAAGCGAAATTTCAAAGCCCGTTGCGTCTGACCTATATAGAAGAGATTGCAAATGCAATTAATTTTATAAATACCGCAACTGTTAAGAGGATGAATGGGATCTTTAAGAGAAGAGAAACATAGTTTATTCATAGGAGAGAATACCAAATGGAAATTGAAACGTTCGAGCATCTTAGCAACCTGATATCTCACAGAGGGAAAGAATGGCAAAACAACCAAATTTTTTCTGATGATAGTTCTCTCAACAATAGTCATTTCGGATTTATTAGAAAGTTTTCTAAAAATGGAATCAATCAGAGTATGAGGATAGTTTCTATCAATTGCCACAGCTTTAAGATAGTTGAGTTCAGCTTTAAGAAGTTCCGGTGAAGAACAAAGATTAATAGCACGGTAAACAAACGAATTAAATGCAGCATATTTTTGACTAGGAGGGTGAGATGAAAGTCGATGAGGAGGCAACGAGACAGCAAAAGGTTTGCGATAAACGGTAGTTTTAAAGCCGAATTCTGTACGAGAAACTAGAACATCAAGAAAGGGAATGCAATTATCCTGTTCTTTCTCACAAGAGAATTGAATATGAGGATATATAGAATTTAAAATGGATAAAGTATCATCATTTTGAAACTGGTTATGGCTCATTAGAACAAAACAGTCGTCAACATATCTAACATAAAATTGAAACTGTAATTTTTGGAACAACTTAACCTCAAAATAATGCATGTAAATATCACTAAGAATGGGGCTTAACCCTCTCGCTGCGCATCCCGCGATTTCCACGGGCAACGTAGAAGTAGCAAAATTTGCGCAACCCGCGATTACCGCGGGGATGTGTTTTTGCCGTCTATTTAAGTGTGCAACCCGCACTTTCCCCGTTCATGGTTTCATTTCCGCTTTTCTGTAATGTTTAATTGTTTATTTAGATGTCGACTAACAGATGGCGTTAGTTGTCCACGTTTCTGTGAAATATAAAAAGAATTTTTTTTAGCATTTTGCGCGCGCTTTTCAGAGCTGAAAGAAAAAAATACGCAATTTTTGAACCTATTTGATAAAAAAAATACGCAGCGAGAGGGTTAATGGGTTACCCATAGCCAGACCATCTAACATAGTGTAAAATTTCGCATTGAAAGCAAAAGAACATTGCTTAATACATGTACGGGTAAGGAAAATTAATTCCTCAATTTCCTTAGAGGTGAAATGAAATTCTGAAAGTCTTCTTTGAAGGCATAACAATGCACCCTCGATTGGAACGTTGGTAAATAAGAATTTAACATCAAAAGAAGTCATAAACGAATCTTTAGGAACGAAATTATGAATTTTCTTAACGAAATCTACAGAATTTTTAGCCCTGAATAAATTATGAATTATAAGTGGAGAAAACACAGAGACTAAATATTTAGCAAGTTTATAAGAAGCAGTACCGATATTGGATATAATCGGTCTAAATGGAATACCAGTTTTATGTACCTTGGGTAAAGCATAAAATCTAGCACAATTAGCAATATAGTCTGTGAGACGAAGGCACAAAAAATGCTTAGAAACATGGTTTCGTTTGCCAACTTCCGGGACTACAAAATGTGATATTTTTCTGAATCCTTGGAGTCTACAGATGAAAAAAAACACAATGTTCCCAAAAAAATACTGTCTTATTAATTTTTTACAGACCATAAAAAATACATGACAAAATAGGCGAAAATGAAATTCTAGAGGCGGATAATTACGTTAAATATCATAAAAATGTGTGTCTCTATTCATATATGTATATGCAGAGATGGATAGATAGATACTGTTTGATATTCTTTTCGGCGACACTTCCTCGAATTTGTGCATGACACTTCCTCGAATTTGTGCATGCGTCAGGTCTCAATTGATTTTATGAAACTAGGGGTGATTGTGATAAAAGAGATAAGGAATGGGAAGGGATTTTTCTTTGTTTTGTTTTTCTTTGGATTCGTTTATTTGAGGTGTTGATCGATTCTTGTCAATCCTCTTGTTTTTTTTTTTTTTTTCTCTTCCTTACCAGGTCTATGAAAATAAAATGATATCAGACAAAGTAGAATTGCTGCCATTGTGCATTTTCGTAATCAAGCTGCCTGCCTTTTTAAAACAGAACCGTTCAACGGTGCTCGGCGCGGGTTTCGAGGTTGGACAGTAGATAGATAGATATTTATAAAAATAAAAAAAAGTGTTAACAAAAATAAGTAAACAATTTTTCAATTTTAATATAAATTTGAAAAAATAAAATAAATACCTTTGTGTAATGAAAAAAACATATTAAAAGCAAAACAGCAGGAAAACGGCATACACGTGTTTCGGCGTTACAAGGAATACCCTTGTCAATGCTAAAAATGTGAGTTTATGGATGAAATTCTTCGTCAAATTTATCAAATATTAATTCTAACTGAATTATCATGATCAGAAAAATCATTTATGCACATCTGCTGACACAAGAGCTTAATTTAATGAATATTTTTGCACCTTCATGTAAATTATTTTGAAGAAGGAGTTTTTTGGTATGCATTGAAGATGTGTTTTACAAATTATCTAGTGCAGTAGAAATAGTCTTTCACTATTTCAATGATGTCAGTATTTATAATGCGTACTCAATGAATTATTTACCACTGATTCCTTTTTTTGAATTTCTGCAGGTTAAAAATCTTTTTTCCTGAACTCCCCCTTTTTTTTGTTCTTCCAGCAAATTACACACAAGATAGAGAGAGATGCCTCTATGACAGGGTTTAACTTTCTGCAGAGCTCATTGGAGCTGAGTTCCTGCACTTTGTTTCAATTGTAGCTGATTTTTTGTATTTTAGTCGAAATTCAGGCTTTTTACGTTCAAAAATAGGTTCTGAAGACTATAGGGCTCCTGCCTTTATTTTGTTAGCCCCACCCTTGATTCTTGTCAATCCTCTCTTTGTTTTTTGATTTCGATTACCAGCTTGCTCTATAACCTGGTCTTTCTTTATGTTACAAAATACATTCGTAGTTTATATATCAGCCACAAATTTACAAACACTTATTCACTGTGAGCATACGCATGTATCACACGCAAATTTAGTATTTCATGTAAATAAATGGGTAAATACGGAGCGTAGTTGATATAATAAGTAAAGACCCAATGCATTATTTTTCCAACCAGCAGTAAGGTGTATTATAATATTAATTAGAAATAAAACTGCATGCCAAGTTATAAAACAGTCATACAAAATTAACTTAAAATATTGTCTGTTAAAAAAATGCAGCAATGATAAGAAACAGAGAGGTTTAACATGAAAACAAGAATTGTCCATCCGTGTAGGCTATAGTAGTTCAATTAAAGAAACACCGAGATTAAGAGCAAGCGAAATGCGGATTGATACATATTTCGATTTTCTTTGTTATTGAATCACAAAAGATATGAAGTAAGTATATAACTTATTAATATATTTTTTAACATAAAATCGTATGGAAAAGAAAGATTAAGGTAGAAAAACTGTTTATTGAAATTTTAAATTACAAATATTTTGTGCAAAAGCGCCACCTAGAGACAATTTTTGTTGTGAAAGAGCCAACAGGCTAAGGAATGTAGTCCCTATTTCAGTTATTAATTAAAACTTAATGAGACAAGCTCCGATTGGGAACATTGGATTTTTCGATTCAGTACATCACTATTAATAGATTTCAAGCAAGTTCCCGTAGTCCCAGAGATTGGTAAACAAACTTGAACGGTATTGGTGCTTGGCCCACAGACTAATAGAGGGAATACCAGATCGTTTAACACTCAAAGGAATAGACTGAACAGACTTCAAAATGATGATATTTTATCCATTTAAAATTCTATAGATCCTCATATTCAATTCTCTTGTGAGAAAGAACAGGATAATTGCATTCCTTTTCTTGATGTTCTAGTTTCTTGTACAGAATTAGGCTTTGAAACTACCGTTTATCGCAAACCTTTTGCTGTCTCGTTACCTCCTCATCAACTTTCATCTCATCCTCCTAGTCAAAAATATGCTGCATTTAATTCATTTGTTTACCATGCTATTAATCCTTGTTCTTCACCGGAACTTCTTAAAGCTGAACTCAACTATCTTAAAGCTGTGGCCAATTGATAAAAACTATCCTCCTACTTTCAAGGGCAGATCCAGAAATGTTCTAAGGGAGGGGCGATTGGTTTTTGTTTTCTACTTGCCCCCTTTTTTTCACCACATATCCTGGTTAACACATGTTTATTACAAATGTTTCGGTCTTCAATTTCCAAAAAAATCCAGATCAGAGCCCTGAATCCGAACCACTTCTCATAGTATCATCGAAGATCATCTACAATTGCCATTTTTGAACTTCAAAGTCGAAAAACTGCTGGAGAAGAGTCCCTCTTGTATCCGCCCCTGCCTACTTTGATTGATTCCATTTTTAGAAAACTTTCTAATAAATCCAAAACGACTATTGTTGAGAGCACTGTCATCAGAAAGAATTTGGTTGTTTTGCCATTCTTTCCCTCTGTGAGTTATCAGATTGCTAAGATTCTCAAACGTTTCAATTTCCAAGTGGTATTCTCTCCTATGAATAAACTATGTTTCTCTTCTCTTAAAGATCCAATTCATTCTCTTAACAGTTGTGGTATTTATAAAATTAATTGCATTTGGGTCATTCCATTTTAAATCAACAAATGGGGTGCGCATCATCATTTTTGATTTTGATGAAAATTGGCATGTATATTCCTTTTACTTCCCAGAGCTCAAAATAGTGTTCATTTTATTTTTAAAAATGTTACCCTTTGATATATAGGCCATTTTTGATGTTGGCAACAGCGAAAATCGGGGGTTTTGATGCTTTGTCTTATGAGCTATAACTTTTTTTCTATCAAAGATTTTGAGCTCAAATATAGCTCATTGGAAAGCTAAGAAAAAGATCTTTTTATATATGCTATCAATAAATTTCAGATTTTCAAAAAATACTTATTTTTTCAAGGTCAAAGTTCACGACGAAAATGACATTTTTTACTATTTTCGAACGTTAAAAAAACCATGAAGGGTTCAAAGTAACAAGTCCATTTCCTCATCATATATTCATAGCCATGGTTACTTACTGCATAAAAAAAATTGGCTTGTTACTCCTCCCCCTTTATGAGATATGCCCCCCTAAAGTTGTAAATTTTTTAAAAAATCCAATTTTCAGCGTTAAAAAAAGGCATGTGGGGGACAAGATAAAAAAAATTTTATTTGTGGTATTATAAGTACTTTTTACCAGCTTTCTAATAAAACAAAAGTTGCTTTGTTATTCAAGGGCGTTTGACAGATATAAGGGACTGAACTTTCAAAAAATTGCACAAAAACAACACGATTATTTTCATTTTTTTAATCTTTTTTTTATTTAAATGTAATTATATACCTTATTCTTTGCCTTAAATGCTAAAAAAAGACTTAAGACGAGCAATGAAGAAACATATTTAAAGTTTAATAAGATAGTTTAATATTTTTAATACCTGGGAATATAGAATACCACTAAACTTGTCTGATTTTTAAACATCTGATTGCTACCTACAACAGGACTGAGCATTTCTCAACTTGTCCAGGTTTGTTCATACCATAAGGTCATCCTTGTTCTGGCTTGCTCTCACATGTGTATCTTATTTGTCTTTAAATTCTGAAAAAAGTAGGTTGTTGAGCTAGTGTTTCTGCTGTAAAATCTTGTGAAGCTGATGTGATTTCTTTTCATTTCAAGTTCATTCATACTCACAGAATGTTTTGTTAAAGGTAAAAGAAGAAATTCTTTAGAATCCTTAAATATAAATTTAAATTTGTCTTTCTACATGTAAACTGTGAATAAGTTATGAATAACCCTAAATGCTCCATAGGAGTTTTTGAGAATGATGATTGTAATATTTTAAGTTACAGTAGGTACTGTAAATAGTATTTCTGAGTACAGTGATGATGATAAAACTTACTGCACCTGAGTACTGGGTGTAAAACTATTGAAACTATTTGTACCTACCATGCAAAAAAATGTCTTGCCAAGTTTTGCCACCTTTATGGAACTTCTTGCTGGTAGGTACAAACAGTTTCAATAGTTTTACACCCAGTTCTCAGGTGAAGTAAAGTTTTATTATCATCACTGTACTCAGAAATACTATTTACAGTAAACTGCCTACTGTAACTTAAAAACACTCCTATGGAGCATTTAGGGTTAGCCATAACTTATTCACAATTTACGTGTAGAAAGACAAATTTAAATTTATATTTAGAGATTCTAAAAAATTTCTTCTTTTACCTTTAACAAAACATTCTGTGAATATGAATGAACTTGAAATGAAAAGAAATCACATCAGCTTCACAAGATTTTACAGCAGAAACATTAGCTCAACAACCTACTTTTTTCAGAATTTGAAAGACAAATAAGATACACATGTGCGAGCAAGCCAGAACAAGGATGATCACATGGTATGAACAAACCTGGACAAGTTGAGAAATGCTCAGTCCTGTTGTAGGTAGCAATAAGATGTTTAAAAATCAGACAAGTTTAGTGGTATTCTATATTCCCAGGTGTTAAAAATATTAAATTATCTTATTAAACTTTAAATATGTTTCTTCATTGCTCGTCTTAGTCTTTTTTTAGCATTTAAGGCAAAGAATAAGGTATATAATTACATTTAAATAAAAAAAAAGATTTAAAAAAATGAAAATAATCGTGTTGTTTTTGTACAATTTTTTGAAAGTTCAGTCCCTTATATCTGCCAAACGCCCTTGAATAACAAAGCAACTTTTATTTTATTAGAAAGCTGGTAAAAAGTACTTAAAATACCACAAATAAAAATTTTTTTATCTTGTCCCCCACATGCATTTTTTTAGCGCTGAAAATTGGATTTTTTAAAAAATTTACAACTTTAGGGGGGCATATCTCATAAAGGGGGTGGAGTAACAAGCCAATTTTTTTTATACAGTAAGTAACCATGGCTATGAATATATGATGAAGAAATGGGCTTGTTACTTTGAACCCTTCATGGTTTTTTTAACGTGCGAAAATAGTAAAAAATGTCATTTTCGTCGTGAACTTTGACCTTGAAAAAATAAGTATTTTTTTTAAATCTGAAATTTATTAATAGCATATATAAAAAGATCTTTTTCTTAGCTTTCCAATGAGCTATATTTGAGCTCAAAATCTTTGATAGAAAAAAAGTTATAGTTCATAAGACAAAGCACCAACGTGCCCGATTTTCGCTGTTACTAACAACAAAAATGGCCTATATATCAAAGGGTAAATTTTTTAAAAATGAAATGAACACTATTTTGAACTCTGGGAAGTAAAAGGAATACACATGCAAATTTTCATCAAAATCAAAAATGGTGATGCAACAACTTTTTTGAAAATTTGTTGATTTAAAATGGAATGACCCATTTGCAATCTCTCCTATTTAGGACAGACGCGACAGGCTTTGAAATTCTGCTTAAAAGAACATCAGAAGTATGTGAAAAAGCAAAAATTAAATAAGTCTAGTATTGCGCAACATTGTTGGGACAAGAATCATTCTTTCCATTTTATTTCTGTTCAAATTGTCCAAAAATGCCCTAACCCATCAGATCTTGATTTTTGAGAATTCTTTCACATTTTGAAAAAAACCTATTTTTCTGCTGTTTGGCGTCCATTTGTATAAATTATATTTGTTAGCCTTTGGCTTTTCGTGTAACTTATCTTTACATTTTAATGTTTTGCTCACATTTTTTGTTTAATTTAATTTCATTTCATTTTATTGCTTTGGTACATAATTTTCCTATTTGCAAATTTATTGCTAATTTATTCATAAGTGGTTTCATTCATTTGACAATGTTTATGATCTTTTGGAAATTTATTTCTTAACGGTTTTTTCTTGATGGTTTCGGTTAATCAAGTTTAAATTGTAATAAATTTCGGATCTAAGCCAGGCCAGTCATTTAAGGGGGGAGGACAGGGGGGTCAATTGTTCAAAAGGTTTGTGTATTGTTCAAAAGGTTGATGCAATATACTTCATAAATTATTTAAGACAAGGAAATGTGTTAAATACTCACAACTTTCCCAATATTGCCCTGTTTATCAATATTTTTCACTTCAACTACTGATCCATCACAATCTGGGGTTAAACAATTTTTATTAAGGAAATCCTGCAAAGATAAAATTGCACTGAATGAATATCTATCAAGACAAGAGCAATTATAGCCTGGAAAAATAAAATAATGAATTACCTTGTCTGATAAAGACAAATCAGTCTTCATACTTCTCCAACATGTAATATGGTATTGAAGGGAACACTGTTCAGAGCAGGAAATACAAATAAAGCCCTTGAAATCGGGATCAGAGTAATAAATGTGTGGTTGAGAGCAAATCTCATAACGGCAAACAGCAACAGGTTTTGGAGGATTCTCACATTCTTCTATAAGATCTTTAATATAATTCTGAAAAAAATTTTAAAACATTAAAAAAGCAAGGCAGTTTTGATTGTTTTTAAAACACAGTGGAATTTTTTAGAGCAGAAATCTTTATACATAAAAGACAACTTTTGAAAACGTATGTCCGGGGTAATCTTCCAAACTACTGGACCGATTTTATCCATTTTTTCACCGTAGATAGCTACAGTAACAGGGAGCAGGATAAGCTATAATTTATTTCTAAAAAGCTTAGTTTAAAAAAGCTATTATGGAAAACAGTTAATTTTACGTCATTTCCCCATTAAATGATTAAATTTTCAACCCATTGTTGCAAAAATTTGGTGCCATGCAGCAACAATATTGATTGTAATCATATTGAAAATTTTGAACCAAGGCTTCGCTGGAGTAAGTACGGAATTTATTGCCTTCTAAGGATTTTTATATTTATCTGAGCCAACAATCGCTAACGGGTGAAATAAAAAAAAAAAGTTGATTTTGGCAATAGTTAGAGAATAGAAAGTGTTTATAGTCAAAAAAATTTCTAAATTAGGTACATAAGATGTTTTCACCTCACCAATGTTGTTACGAGGATAGAAACTAATAATGGGACTTATTTAACAAGCAATATTTGGAAATGGTTAATTTCAGTGCGATTGATACTGTAAATATATATTTATTTTAATATACCAAGCTTATAACATTTCCTATTTACTCAAACATTATTTGTAGCTTGCTATTTTTTTTAGCTTGCATTATTTTTTTTTATAGTTTATCTATAACATAGCCATTGTTTACAGAAGTAGCCATTATGTTTATAGATATGCACTTTAGTGTTGGGAAATTTATGAATGAGTTTCACTAAACCACCCTACACCCACAGAAGCCCGGGCAGGGCCGGGTACCCGGCTAGTTCCTTAATAAAGGAATGATACTATTGTATATAAAAAGAATGTAATCTTTCAATTTTATACTTAATAATCTCACCGTATAAAAAATATAGAAAACATCATTATAAAGATATAAAAGATTGCTTTTGTGATAGGGCTGATTACTGAAAAAGCTCAAGATGCTTGAGCTTTCCCTCAAAATTTTCAGGAAAGGACTATTTTTATAGGCATAACATTGAAAAAGTTCCTACAAAGGAATATCAAATATCATTTCAACAAAAATTGATGTAGCAAAAATTGTTACAAAATAGAACCCCCGAGTTAAAAATGATATTGGCATAAGGTTACTGTTATTTCCACAGAACAAAATTTTGTTACAAGAGGTTTCTTAGGTCCCTTACTCTGTCAAAATGTGCTTTAACTGTATCTATAAAAAGCTATTAAAATGAGCACATAAGCAGTGGAAGACTTAAAGGATTGGGGGCCCTTTGACCTGTCACAGAACTATGTAAAAAATATGATGTGCATCTTTGAATTCATTTTGGAGCCCCTATGGCTGTGTGTTCTTCTGACGTAGTAGCTTTCGGTTCCCGCTCCTTGGTGGCTTTTTTATTCTGGTTCATCTTAGATTCCCCTCTTCACTTTTCAGTCTTTGGCATGTGAACCTGTTTTTATTTTTATTTTTATGCACTAATGATGGGGTTTGCAGTTTATAGCCCTGGAACAGCTGGTTGCTGAGTTTTAAACTCTTTTAATCATTTTTATTTGCACTTTTTAAACATTGCCTATTTTTACTCATTTCACATAGTACAAAGTTTCCGACTGCTGTTTTACAATTTCTCATTTTACTCATAGTATATCCGTCACTACACAAATGCATTAAACGAAAATTTTTGCATGGTCAAAAGATAGAGTTATAATAACTCTCAAATAACTGTGCATAAACTACAAAGACTGATGATTACTAAAAAAATCTTACTTTCAGGATTTCAGCTTTAGTTTCAGGGATAGGTTGAGTAAGTCCAGGCCACGGGTATACTTTCAAACGAAAACCTTTGTTCAAAAATTCTTCAACCTTCTTAGAAAAACTTAAACTATCTTTAAATCTAAAATAAAAATGTTTGCATGGGTGTGTGTATATAACATAGAAATGAATGTTTATGTTAGCAATGATATTTATTTGAAATCATTTTCAAACCCCCATGTTCTTTAAGTGTTTACCCTCTTCAAAACTCCTTGTGATACTTTTCTGAACAAGATTTTTCTTCACACAAAATTACTGTTTACAAAGCTCAACAATAAATTCATTTAAAAAATAAATATATTTCAAAAAGAGCTAGAAAAAAAAACTTAAAAACAGAATTTGCAATTAATTCTTGGGGAAAAAAAAAACAATTTGAAAAAGAAAATAAATAATAACTTCAAATGCAATAATCTTAAAAATTGTAACACAGTACAAGAGTTTTTCATCGTCATAAGAAAGTAAGATAAAATGCATTTTATGAATCAACAAATTGAAGAAAAAGAGTACACATAATAGATGTAGGTTTTATTCAAACATATTGCAATCATATCAACAGAATTTTATTTATTTTGAACTTTCTAAAAATAAAATTATACAATACCGATTTAATTTCAAAAAGGCTAAGGCAAGACCATAATACACAGTAGGGAATGAAACATTTTCATGTTCTTGACGAATTTCGTGAAGAATATCTATACACTTTTGCAAATCCTTAAAAGGGAGAAAAATCACTTTAAGATAAAACAGATAAAGGGTAAACCAAGAGTTGCAACTAAATATTCACATGAAAGTTTCACTTACGGAATATTCTCCAGATAAATAAAATGCTTTTGCATAAGCATACTTTATGCACACAATATCACATTCTTGAAATCCATAAATCTAGAATAAAATGAAAGAGTATATTAATGTGAAAATACATGCCACCTTTTCCCATATAATCAAGGTATTGAGTAGTTCAAAGCAAATTTTTCAAGCGTTCAATAAAACAGGCAGTTTTTCATCGACTAAAAAAAAAAAGCATCTGTAAGAAATTGAATTAATGTTAAATCCCGTTACAACAAACTTCAAATGATTCTTCACTTTTAATAGCAGTACCTGGCGACCGAGCCCCAAAAAAAGAGGTTTGTAAAATCGTGTTTTTTCTAAAGTTCGAAGTACTTATTTAGAGAAACTTGAAAAGCATTTTTATGCCCTTGGTTGCAATTACGCATTTAAAACAGCCGTAATTTATTTTAAAAACCCAACCTTATTTGGACAAGACATCATCATCAATCTTATTTAAACAATGCGCAACATACACAATAACTTTATTTTTATCTAAGGCCCCTATATAAACGAGCCAACGCATCAAGATTAAGTTTCACCACTTTGGATCCAGCGCGTGTGACGTTT